>CAWUDS030001526.1:0-100899 GCA_963859935.3 Lathyrus sativus
TTTTACACGTATTATACCACAATACAATGTGATTATGATGAATACAAATAACATTGATATTTAATATTTTATTTTAGTGATTACCCATGTAGATCTAATTTATTTGTCATTCATTTGTAGTCTTTTAACTATGTGGCTTACTGACGAAGAAACCTGAAATTTGGTGATGTTGAAGAAACATATTGAACATATTTACATCTAATTTACAATAATTCAATGTGAAAATGGTAAATATAAATAAATTTGAGCTTGATTATTTTATTTTTATTTTTACCTATAATATATAAAATATAAGTCATGGATTATAGTCTTTGAACTTTGTTTTTTAGTGGGGATAAACCTAAAATTTTGTGATGGTGTTGAAAAATAAAATATAATTAATTTTTTACATCTACTATAGTCTATTATTTTTGTTGCTTAGTGATAAAAAATCTTAAGACTTTGGGATGGTGAAGAATAGTATTGAATATTTTTAGAAGTAATATACCATAAGTCAATGTGAATACGATGAAAATAAACAATATTGAGCTTGATTATTTAATTTTAATTGTTATTAATATGTATAAATTATGGGTCATTCATTTGTAGTCTCTCAACATAGTTTCTTATAGGTGAAGAAACCAAAATTTGGTGATGGAGAAGAAGAAGAAAATATACAAATTTTTTACATGTATTATACCCTAATACAATGTGATTATGGTGAATACAAATAACATTGATATTTAATATTTTATTTTAGAGATTTCCCATGTAGATATAATTTATTTGTCATTCATTTATAGTCTTTTAACTATGTGGCTTACTGACGAAGAAACATGAAATTTGGTGATGGAGAAGAAACATATTGAACATATTTACATCTATTTTACCATAATTCAATGTGAAAATGGTAAATATAAATAAATTTGAGCTTGATTATTTAATTTTTATTTTTACCAAAATTATATAAAATATAAGTCATGGATTATAGTCTTTGAACTTTGTTTTTTAGTGGGGATAAACCTAACCTTTGTGATGGAGTTGAAAAATAAAATATAATTAATTTTTTTACATCTACCATAGTCTATTATTTTTGTTGCTTAGTGATAAAAAAAACTTAAGACTTTGGGATGGTGAAGAAAAATATTGAATATTTTTAGAAGTAATATATCGTAAGTCAATGTGAATACGATGAAAATGAACAATATTGAGCTTGATTATTTAATTTTACTTATTATTAATATGTATAAATTATGATTCATTCATTTGTAGTCTCTCAACATAGTTTCTTATAGGTAAACAAACCAAAATTTGGTGATGGAGAAGAAGAAGAAAATACAAATTGTTTACACGTATTATACCATAGTACAATGTGATTTTGGTGAATAAAAATAACATTGAGATTTAATATATTATTTTAGTGATTACCCATGTAGATATAATTTATTTGTCATTCATTTATAGTCTTTTAACTTTGTGTCTTACTGACGAAGAAACATGAACTTTTGTGATGGAGAAGAAACATATTGAACATATTTACATCTAATTTACTATAATACAATGTGAAAATGATAAATATAAATAAATTTTAGCTTGATTATTAAATTTTTATTTTTACCTATATTATATAAAATATAAGTCATGGATTATAGTCTTTGAACTTTGTTTTTTTAGTGCGGATAAACCTAAAATTTTGTGATAGAGTTGAAAAATAACATATAATTAATTTTTTACATGTACTATTATAGTCTATTATTTTTGTTGCTTAGTGATAAAAAAAACTTAAGACTTTGGGATTGTGAAGAAAAATATTGAATATTTTTAGAAGTAATATACTTTAAGTAAATGTGAATATGATGAAAATGAACAATACTGAGGTTAATTATTTAATTTTATTTGTTATTAATATGTATAAATTATGCGTCATTCATTTGTAGTCTCTCAACATAGTTTCTTAGAGGTGAAGAAACCAAAATTTGGTGATGGAGAAGAAGAAGAAAATACAAATTGTTTACACGTATTATACCATAATACAATGTGATTATGGTGAATACAAATAACATTGATATTTAATATTTTATTTTAGTGATTACCCATGTAGATCTAATTTATTTGTCATTCATTTTTAGTCTTTTAACTATGTGGCTTACTGACGAAGAAACCTGAAATTTGGTGATGTTGAAGAAACATATTGAACATATTTACATCTATTTGACCATAATTCAATGTTAAAATGGTAAATATAAATAAATTTGAGCTTGTTTATTTAATTTTTATTTTTACCTAAATTATATAAAATATAAGTCATGGATTATAGTCTTTGAACTTTGTTTTTTAGTGGGGATAAACCTAAACTTTTGTGATGGAGTTGAAAAATAAAATATAATTAATTTTTTTACATCTACCATAGTCTATTATTTTTGTTGCTTAGTGATAAAAAAAACTTAAGACTTTGGGATGGTGAAGAAAAATATTGAATATTTTTAGAAGTAATATATCGTAAGTCAATGTGAATACGATGAAAATGAACAGTATTGAGCTTGATTATTTAATTTTAATTATTATTAATATGTACAAATTATGGTTCATTCATTTGTAGTCTCTCAACATAGTTTCTTATAGGTAAAGAAACCAAAATTTGGTGATGGAGAAGAAGAAGAAAATATAAATTGTTTACACGTATTATACCATAATACAATGTGATTCTGGTGAATACAAATAACATTGAGATTTATTATTTTATTTTAGTGATTACCCATGTAGATATAATTTATTTGTCATTCATTTATAGTCTTTTAACTATGTGTCTTACTGACGAAGAAACATGAACTTTTGTGATGGAGAAGAAACATATTTAACATATTTACATCTAATTTACTATAATACAATGTGAAAATGGTAAATATAAATAAATTTTAGCTTGATTATTAAATTTTTATTTTTACCTATATTATATAAAATATAAGTCATGGATTATAGTCTTTGAACTTTGTTTTTTTAGTGGGGATAAACCTAAAATTTTGTGATAGAGTTGAAAAACAACATATAATTAATTTATTACATCTACTATTATAGTCTATTATTTTTTTTGCTTAGTGATAAAAAAAACTTAAGACTTTGGGATGGTGAAGAAAAATATTGAATATTTTTAGAAGTTATATACTTTAAGTAAATGTGAATATGATGAAAATGAACAATACTGAGGTTAATTATTTAATTTTATTTGTTATATATATGTATAAATTATGCGTCATTCATTTGTAGTCTCTCAACATAGTTCTTAGAGGTGAAGAAACCAAAATTGTGTGATGGAGAAAAAGAAGAAAATACAAACTTTTTACACGTATTATACCATAATACAATGTGATTATGGTAAATACAAATAACATTGAAATTTAATATTTTATTTTAGTGATTACCCATGTAGATCTAATTTATTTGTCATTCATTTTTAGTCTTTTAACTATGTGGCTTACTGACGAAGAAACCTGAAATTTGGTGATGTTGAAGAAACATATTGAACATATTTACATCTATTTTACCATAATTCAATGTGAAAATGGTGAATATAAATAAATTTGAGCTTGATTATTTAATTTTTATTTTTTCCTAAATGATATAAAATATAAGTCATGGATTATAGTCTTTGAACTTTGTTTTTTAGTGGGGATAAACCTAAACTTTTGTGATGGAGTTGAAAAATAAAATATAATTAATTTTTTTAAATCTACCATAGTCTATTATTTTTGTTGCTTAGTGATAAAAAAAACTTAAGACTTTGGGATGGTGAAGAAAAATATTGAATATTATTAGAAGTAATATATCGTAAGTCAATATGAATACGATGAAAATGAACAATATTGAGCTTGAATATTTAATTTTAATTATTATTAATATGTATAAATTATGGTTCATTCATTTGTAGTCTCTGAACATAGTTTCTTATAGGTAAAGAAACCAAAATTTGGTGATGGGGAAGAAGAAGAAAATACAAATTGTTTACACGTATTATACCATAATACAATGTGATTCTGGTTAATACAAATAACATTGAGATTTAATATTTTATTTTAGTGATTACCCATGTAGATATAATTTATTTGTCATTCATTTATAGTCTTTTAACTCTGTGTCTTACTGACGAAGAAACATGAACTTTTGTGATGGAGAAGAAACATATTGAACATATTTACATCTAATTTACTATAATACAATGTGAAAATGGTAAATATAAATAAATTTTAGCTTGATTATTAAATTTTTATTTTTACCTATATTATATAAAATATAAGTCATGGATTATAGTCTTTGAACGTTGTTTTTTTAGTGGGGATAAACCTAAAATTTTGTGATAGAGTTGAAAAATAACATATAATTAATATTTTACATCTACTATTATAGTCTATTATTTTTGTTGCTTAGTGATAAAAAAAACTTAAGACTTTGGGATGGTGAAGAAAAATATTGAATATTTTTAGAAGTAATATATCGTAAGTCAATGTGAATACGATGAAAATGAACAATATTGAGCTTGATTATTTAATTTTAATTGTTATTAATATGTATAAATTATGATTCATTCATTTGTAGACTCTCAACATAGTTTCTTATAGGTAAAGAAACCAAAATTTGGTGATGGAGAAGAAGAAGAAAATACAAATTGTTTACACGTATTATACCATAATACAATGTGATTATGGTGAATACAAATAACATTGATATTTAATATTTTATTTTAGTGATTACCCATGTAGATCTAATTTATTTGTCATTCATTTTTAGTCTTTTAACTATGTGGGTTACTGACGAAGAAACCTGAAATTTGGTGATGTTGAATAAACATATTGAACATATTTACATCTAATTTACAATAATTCAATGTGAAAATGGTAAATACAAATAAATTTGAGCTTGATTATTTTATTTTTATTTTTACCTATAATATATAAAATATAAGTCATGGATTATAGTCTTTGAACTTTGTTTTTTAGTGGGGATAAACCTAAAATTTTGTGATGGTGTTCAAAAATAAAATATAATTAATTTTTTACATCTACTATAGTCTATTATTTTTGTTGCTTAGTGATAAAAAATCTTAAGACTTTGGGATGGTGAAGAATAGTATTGAATATGTTTAGAAGTAATATACCATAAGTCAATGTGAATACGATGAAAATGAACAATATTGAGCTTGATTATTTAATTTTAATTGTTATTAATATGTATAAATTATGGGTCATTCATTTGTAGTCTCTCAACATAGTTTCTGATAGGTGAAGAAACCAAAATTCGGTGATGGAGAAGAAGAAGAAAATATACAAATTTTTTACATGTATTATACCCTAATACAATGTGATTATGGTGAATACAAATAACATTGAGATTTAATATTTTATTTTAGTGATTACCCATGTAGATATAATTTATTTGTCATTCATTTATAGTCTTTTAACTATGTGGCTTACTGACGAAGAAACATGAAATTTGGTGATGGAGAAGAAACATATTGAACATATTTACATCTATTTTACCATAATTCAATGTGAAAATGGTAAATATAAATAAATTTGAGCTTGATTATTTAATTTTTATTTTTACCTAAATTATATAAAATATAAATCATGGATTATAGTCTTTGAACTTTGTTTTTTAGTGGGGATAAACCTAAACCTTTGTGATGGAGTTGAAAAATAAAATATAATTAATTTTTTTACATCTACCATAGTCTATTATTTTTGTTGCTTAGTGATAAAAAAAACTTAAGACTTTGGGATGGTGAAGAAAAATATTGAATATTTTTAGAAGTAATATACCGTAAGTAAATGTGAATACGATGAAAATGAACAATATTAAGGTTAATTATTTAATTTTATTTGTTATTAATATGTATAAATTATGCGGCATTCATTTGTAGTCTCTCAACATAGTTTCTTAGAGGTGAAGAAACCAAAATTTGGTGATGGAGAAGAAGAAGAAAATACAAATTTTTTACACGTATTATACCATAATACAATGTGATTATGGTGAATACAAATAACATTGATATTTTATATTTTATTTTAGTGATTACCCATGTAGATCTAATTTATTTGTCATTCATTTGTAGTTTTTTAACTATGTGGCTTACTGACGAAGAAACCTGAAATTTGGTGATGTTGAAGAAACATATTGAACATATTTACATCTAATTGAAAATAATTCAATGTGAAAATGGTAAATATAAATAAATTTGAGCTAGATTATTTTATTTTTATTTTTACCTATATTATATAAAATATAAGTCATGGATTATAGTCTTTGAACTTTGTTTTTTTAGAGGGGATAAACCTATAATTTTGTGATAGAGTTGAAAAATAACATATAATTATTTTTTACATCTACTATAGTCTATTATTTTTGTTGCTTAGTGATAAAAAAAACTTAAGACTTTGGGATGGTGAAAAAAAATATTGAATATTTTTAGAAGTAATATACTTTAAGTAAATGTGAATATGATGAAAACGAACAATACTGAGGTTAATTATTTAATTTTATTTATTATTAATATGTATAAATTATGTGTCATTCATTTGTAGTCTCTCAACATAGTTTCTTAGAGGTGAAGAAACCAAAATTTGGTGATGGAGAAGAAGAAGAAATACAAATTTTTTACACGTATTATACCATAATACAATGTGATTATGGTGAATACAAATAACATTGATATTTAATATTTTATTTTAGTGATTACCCATGTAGATCTAATTTATTTGTCATTAATTTTTAGTCTTTTAACTATGTGGCTTACTGACGAAGAAACCTGAAATTTGGTGATGTTGAAGAAACATATTGAACATATTTACATCTATTTTACCATAATTCAATGTGAAAGTGGTAAATATAAATAAATTTGAGCTTGGTTTTTTAATTTTTATTTTTACCTAAATTATATAAAATATAAGTCATGGATTATAGTCTTTGAACTTTGTTTTTTAGTGGGGATAAACCTAAACTTTTGTGATGGAGTTGAAAAATAAAATATAATTAATTTTTTTACATCTACCATAGTCTATTATTTTTGTTGCTTAGTGATAAAAAAAACTTAAGACTTTGGGATGGTGAAGAAAAATATTGAATATTATTAGAAGTAATATATCGTAAGTCCATATGAATACGATGAAAATGAATAATATTGAGCTTGATTATTTAATTTTAATTATTATTAATATGTATAAATTATGGTTCATTCATTTGTAGTCTCTCAACATAGTTTCTTATAGGTAAAGAAACCAAAATTTGGTGATGGGGAAGAAGAAGAAAATACAAATTGTTTACACGTATTATACCATAATACAATGTGATTTTGGTGAATACAAATAACATTGAGATTTAATATTTTATTTTAGTGATTACCCATGTAGATATAATTCATTTGTCATTCATTTATAGTCTTTTAACTTTGTGTCTGACTGACGAAGAAACATGAACTTTTGTGATGGAGAAGAAACATATTGAACATATTTACATCTAATTTACTATAATACAATGTGAAAATGGTAAATATAAATAAATTTTAGCTTGATTATTAAATTTTTATTTTTACCTATATTATATAAAATATAAGTCATGGATTATAGTCTTTGAACTTTGTTTTTTTAGTGCGGATAAACCTAAAATTTTGTGATAGAGTTGAAAAATAACATATAATTAATTTTTTACATCTACTATTATAGTCTATTATTTTTGTTGCTTAGTGATAAAAAAAACTTAAGACTTTGGGATGGTGAAGAAAAATATTGAATATTTTTAGAAGTAATATACTTTAAGTAAATGTGAATATGATGAAAATGAACAATACTGAGGTTAATTATTTAATTTTATTTGTTATTAATATGTATAAATTATGCGTCATTCATTTGTAGTCTCTCAACATAGTTTCTTAGAGGTGAAGAAACCAAAATTTGGTGATGGAGAAGAAGAAGAAAATACAAATTGTTTACACGTATTATACCATAATACAATGTGATTATGGTGAATAGAAATAACATTGATATTTAATATTTTATTTTAGTGATTACCCATGTAGATCTAATTTATTTGTCATTCATTTTTAGTCTTTTAACTATGTGGCTTACTGACGAAGAAACCTGAAATTTGGTGATGTTGAAGAAACATATTGAACATATTTACATCTATTTTACCATAATTCAATGTGAAAATGGTAAATATAAATAAATTTGAGCTTGTTTATTTAATTTTTATTTTTACCTAAATTATATAAAATATAAGTCATGGATTATAGTCTTTGAACTTTGTTTTTTAGTGGGGATAAACCTAAACCTTTGTGATGGAGTTGAAAAATAAAATATAATTAATTTTTTTACATCTACCATAGTCTATTATTTTTGTTGCTTAGTGATAAAAAAAACTTAAGATTTTGGGATGGTGAAGAAAAATATTGAATATTTTTAGAAGTAATATATCGTAAGTCAATGTGAATACGATGAAAATGAACAGTATTGAGCTTGATTATTTAATTTTAATTATTATTAATATGTACAAATTATGGTTCATTCATTTGTAGTCTCTCAACATAGTTTCTTATAGGTAAAGAAACCAAAATTTGGTGATGGAGAAGAAGAAGAAAATATAAATTGTTTACACGTATTATACCATAATACAATGTGATTCTGGTGAATACAAATAACATTGAGATTTAATATTTTATTTTAGTGATTACCCATGTAGATATAATTTATTTGTCATTCATTTATAGTCTTTTAACTATGTGTCTTACTGACGAAGAAACATGAACTTTTGTGATGGAGAAGAAACATATTGAACATATTTACATCTAATTTACTATAATACAATGTGAAAATGGTAAATATAAATAAATTTTAGCTTGATTATTAAATTTTTATTTTTACCTATATTATATAAAATATAAGTCATGGATTATAGTCTTTGAACTTTGTTTTTTTAGTGGGGATAAACCTAAAATTTTTTGATAGAGTTGAAAAATAACATATAATTAATTTATTACATCTACTATTATAGTCTATTATTTTTTTTGCTTAGTGATAAAAAAAACTTAAGACTTTGGGATGGTGAAGAAAAATATTGAATATTTTTAGAAGTTATATACTTTAAGTAAATGTGAATATGATGAAAATGAACAATACTGAGGTTAATTATTTAATTTTATTTGTTATATATATGGATAAATTATGCGTCATTCATTTGTAGTCTCTCAACATAGTTCTTAGAGGTGAAGAAACCAAAATTTGGTGATGGAGAAAAAGAAGAAAATACAAATTTTTTACACGTATTTTACCATAATACAATGTGATTATGGTAAATACAAATAACATCGAAATTTAATATTTTATTTTAGTGATTACCCATGTAGATCTAATTTATTTGTCATTCATTTTTAGTCTTTTAACTATGTGGCTTACTGACGAAGAAACCTGAAATTTGGTGATGTTGAAGAAACATATTGAACATATTTACATCTATTTTACCATAATTCAATGTGAAAATGGTAAATATAAATAAATTTGAGCTTGATTATTTAATTTTTATTTTTTCCTAAATGATATAAAATATAAGTCATGGATTATAGTCTTTGAACTTTGTTTTTTAGTGGGGATAAACCTAAAGTTTTGTGATGGAGTTGAAAAATAAAATATAGTTAATTTTTTTACATCTACCATAGTCTATTATTTTTGTTGCTTAGTGATAAAAAAAACTTAAGACTTTGGGATGGTGAAGAAAAATATTGAATATTATTAGAAGTAATATATCGTAAGTCAATATGAATACGATGAAAATGAATAATATTGAGCTTGATTATTTAATTTTAATTATTATTAATATGTATAAATTATGGTTCATTCATTTGTAGTCTCTGAACATAGTTTCTTATAGGTAAAGAAACCAAAATTTGGTGATGGGGAAGAAGAAGAAAATACAAATTGTTTACACGTATTATACCATAATACAATGTGATTCTGGTTAATACAAATAACATTGAGATTTAATATTTTATTTTAGTGATTACCCATGTAGATATAATTTATTTGTCATTCATTTATAGTCTTTTAACTCTGTGTCTTACTGACGAAGAAACATGAACTTTTGTGATGGAGAAGAAACATATTGAACATATTTACATCTAATTTACTATAATACAATGTGAAAATGGTAAATATAAATAAATTTTAGCTTGATTATTAAATTTTTATTTTTACCTATATTATATAAAATATAAGTCATGGATTATAGTCTTTGAACTTTGTTTTTTTAGTGGGGATAAACCTAAAATTTTGTGATAGAGTTGAAAAATAACATATAATTAATATTTTACATCTACTATTATAGTATATTATTTTTGTTGCTTAGTGATAAAAAAAACTTAAGACTTTGGGATGGTGAAGAAAAATATTGAATATTTTTAGAAGTAATATACTTTAAGTAGATGTGAATATGATGAAAATGAACAATACTGAGGTTAATTATTTAATTTTATTTGTTATTAATATGTATAAATTATGCGTCATTCATTTGTAGTCTCTCAACATAGTTTCTTAGAGGTGAAGAAACCAAAATTTGGTGATGGAGAAGAAGAAGAAATACAAATTTTTTACACGTATTATACCATAATACAATGTGATTATGGTGAATACAAATAACATTGATATTTAATATTTTATTTTAGTGATTACCCATGTAGATCTAATTTATTTGTCATTCATTTTTAGTCTTTTAACTCTGTGTCTTACTGACGAAGAAACATGAACTTTTGTGATGGAGAAGAAACATATTGAACATATTTACATATAATTTACAATAATTCAATGTGAAAATGGTAAATACAAATAAATTTGAGCTTGATTATTTAATTTTACTTTTACTTATAATATATAAAATATAAGTCATGGATTATAGTCTTTGAACTTTGTTTTTTAGTGGGGATAAACCTAAAATTTTGTGATGGTGTTCAAAAATAAAATATAATTAATTTTTTACATCTACTATAGTCTATTATTTTTGTTGCTTAGTGATAAAAAATCTTAAGACTTTGGGATGGTGAAGAATAGTATTGAATATGTTTAGAAGTAATATACCATAAGTCAATGTGAATACGATGAAAATGAACAATATTGAGCTTGATTATTTAATTTTAATTGTTATTAATATGTATAAATTATGGGTCATTCATTTGTAGTCTCTCAACATAGTTTCTGATAGGTGAAGAAACCAAAATTCGGTGATGGAGAAGAAGAAGAAAATATACAAATTTTTTACATGTATTATACCCTAATGCAATGAGATTATGGTGAATACAAATAACATTGAGATTTAATATTTTATTTTAGTGATTACCCATGTAGATATAATTTATTTGTCATTCATTTATAGTCTATTAACTATGTGGCTTAGTGACGAAGAAACATGAAATTTGGTGATGGAGAAGAAACATATTGAACATATTTACATCTATTTTACCATAATTCAATGTGAAAATGGTAAATATAAATAAATTTGAGCTTGATTATTTAATTTTTATTTTTACCTAAATTATATAAAATATAAGTCATGGATTATAGTCTTTGAACTTTGTTTTTTAGTGGGGATAAACCTAAACCTTTGTGATGGAGTTGAAAAATAAAATATAATTAATTTTTTTACATCTACCATAGTCTATTATTTTTGTTGCTTAGTGATAAAAAAAAACTTAAGACTTTGGGATGGTGAAGAAAAATATTGAATATTTTTAGAAGTAATATATCGTAAGTCAATGTGAATACGATGAAAATGAACAATATTGAGCTTGATTATTTAATTTTAATTGTTATTAATATGTATAAATTATGATTCATTCATTTGTAGTCTCTCAACATAGTTTCTTATAGGTAAAGAAACCAAAATTTGGTGATGGAGAAGAAGAAGAAAATACAAATTGTTTACACGTATTATACCACAATACAATGTGATTCTGGTGAATACAAATAACATTGACATTTAATATTTTATTTTAGTGATTACCCATGTAGATATAATTTATTTGTCATTCATTTATAGACTTTTAACTCTGTGTCTTACTGACGAAGAAACATGAACTTTTGTGATGGAGAAGAAACATATTGAACATATTTACATCTAATTTACTATAATTCAATGTGAAAATGGTAAATATAAATAAATTTTGGCTTGATTATTTAATTTTTATTTTTACCTATATTATATAAAATATAAGTCATGGATTATAGTCTTTGAACTTTGTTTTTTTAGTGGGGATAAACCTAAAATTTTGTGATAGAGTTGAAAAATAACATATAATTAATTTTTTACATCTACTATAGTCTATTATTTTTGTTGCTTAGTGATAAAAAAAAACTTAAGACTTTGGGATGGTGAAGAAAAATATTGAATATTTTTAGAAGTAATATACCGTAAGTAAATGTGAATACGATGAAAATGAACAATATTGAGGTTAATTATTTAATTTTATTTGTTATTAATATGTATAAATTATGCGTCATTCATTTGTAGTCTCTCAACATAGTTTCTTAGAGGTGAAGAAACCAAAATTTGGTGATGGAGAAGAATAAGAAAATACAAATTTTTTAGACGTATTTTACCATAATACAATGTGATTATGGTGAATACAAATAACATAGAGATTTAATATTTTATTTTAGTGATTACCCATGTAGATATAATTTATTTGTCATTCATTTATAGTCTTTTAACTATGTGGCTTACTGACAAAGAAACATGAAATTTGGTGATGGAGAAGAAACATATTGAACATATTTACATCTATTTTACCATAATTCAATGTGAAAATGGTAAATATAAATAAATTTGAGCTTGATTATTTAATTTTTATTTTTACCTATATTATATAAAATATAAGTCATGGGTTATAGTCTTTGAACTTTGTTTTTTAGTGGGGATAAACCTAAACTTTTGTGATGGAGTTGAAAAATAAAATATAATTAATTTTTTTACATCTACTATAGTCTATTATTTTTGTTGCTTAGTGATAAAAAAAACTTAAGACTTTGGCATGGTGAAGAAAAATATTGAATATTTTGAGAAGTAATATACCATAAGTCAATGTGAATACGATGAAAATGAACAATATTGAGTTTGATTATTTAATTGTAATTGTTATTAATATGTATAAATTATGTGTCATTCATTTGTTGTCTCTCAACATAGTTTCTTAGAGGTAAAGAAACCAAAATTTGGTTATGGAGAAGAAGAAGAAAATACAAATTTTTTACACGTATTATACCATAATACAATGTGATTATGGTGAATACAAATAACATTGCGATTTAATACTTTATTTTTGTGATTACCCATGTAGATATAATTTATTTGTCATTCATTTATAGTCTTTTAACTATGAGCTTTACTGACGAAGAAATATGAAATTTGGTGATGTTGAAGAAACATATTGAACATATTTACCATAATTTAATGTGAAAATGGTAAATATAAATAAATTTGAGCTTGATTATTTAATTTTTATTTTTACCTATATTATATAAAATATAAGTCATGGATTGTAGTCTTTGAACTTTGTTTTTTAGTGGGGATAAACCTAAACTTTTGTGATGGAGTTGAAAAATAAAATATAATTAATTTTTTTTACATCTACTATAGTCTATTATTTTTGTTGCTTAGTGATAAAAAAAACTTAAGACTTTGGGATGGTGAAGAAAAATATTGAATATTATTAGAAGTAATATATCGTAAGTCAATATGAATACGATGAAAATGAACAATATTGAGCTTGATTATTTAATTTTAATTATTATTAATATGTATAAATTATGGTTCATTCATTTGTAGTCTCTCAACATAGTTTCTTATAGGTAAAGAAACCAAAATTTGGTGATGGGGAAGAAGAAAAAAATACAAATTGTTTACACGTATTATACCATAATACAATGTGATTTTGGTGAATACAAATAACATTGAGATTTAATATTTTATTTTAGTGATTACCCATGTAGATATAATTCATTTGTCATTCATTTATAGTCTTTTAACTTTGTGTCTTACTGACGAAGAAACATGAACTTTTGTGATGGAGAAGAAACATATTGAACATATTTACATCTAATTTACTATAATACAATGTGAAAATGGTAAATATAAATAAATTTTAGCTTGATTATTAAATTTTTATTTTTACCTATATTATATAAAATATAAGTCATGGATTATAGTCTTTGAACTTTGTTTTTTTAGTGCGGATAAACCTAAAATTTTGTGATAGAGTTGAAAAATAACATATAATTAATTTTTTACATCTACTATTATAGTCTATTATTTTTGTTGCTTAGTGATAAAAAAAACTTAAGACTTTGGGATGGTGAAGAAAAATATTGAATATTTTTAGAAGTAATATACTTTAAGTAAATGTGAATATGATGAAAATGAACAATACTGAGGTTAATTATTTAATTTTATTTGTTATTAATATGTATAAATTATGCGTCATTCATTTGTAGTCTCTCAACATAGTTTCTTAGAGGTGAAGAAACCAAAATTTGGTGATGGAGAAGAAGAAGAAAATACAAATTGTTTACACGTATTATACCATAATACAATGTGATTATGGTGAATACAAATAACATTGATATTTAATATTTTATTTTAGTGATTACCCATGTAGATCTAATTTATTTGTCATTCATTTTTAGTCTTTTAACTATGTGGCTTACTGACGAAGAAACCTGAAATTTGGTGATGTTGAAGAAACATATTGAACATATTTACATCTATTTTACCATAATTCAATGTGAAAATGGTAAATATAAATAAATTTGAGCTTGTTTATTTAATTTTTATTTTTACCTAAATTATATAAATAATAGGTCATGGATTATAGTCTTTGAACTTTGTTTTTTAGTGGGGATAAACCTAAACCTTTGTGATGGAGTTGAAAAATAAAATATAATTAATTTTTTTACATCTACCATAGTCTATTATTTTTGTTGCTTAGTGATAAAAAAAACTTAAGACTTTGGGATGGTGAAGAAAAATATTGAATATTTTTAGAAGTAATATATCGTAAGTCAATGTGAATACGATGAAAATGAACAGTATTGAGCTTGATTATTTAATTTTAATTATTATTAATATGTACAAATTATGGTTCATTCATTTGTAGTCTCTCAACATAGTTTCTTATAGGTAAAGAAACCAAAATTTGGTGATGGAGAAGAAGAAGAAAATATAAATTGTTTACACGTATTATACCATAATACAATGTGATTCTGGTGAATACAAATAACATTGAGATTTAATATTTTATTTTAGTGATTACCCATGTAGATATAATTTATTTGTCATTCATTTATAGTCTTTTAACTATGTGTCTTACTGACGAAGAAACATGAACTTTTGTGATGGAGAAGAAACATATTGAACATATTTACATCTAATTTACTATAATACAATGTGAAAATGGTAAATATAAATAAATTTTAGCTTGATTATTAAATTTTTATTTTTACCTATATTATATAAAATATAAGTCATGGATTATAGTCTTTGAACTTTGTTTTTTTAGTGGGGATAAACCTAAAATTTTTTGATAGAGTTGAAAAATAACATATAATTAATTTATTACATCTACTATTATAGTCTATTATTTTTTTTTGCTTAGTGATAAAAAAAACTTAAGACTTTGGGATGGTGAAGAAAAATATTGAATATTTTTAGAAGTTATATACTTTAAGTAAATGTGAATATGATGAAAATGAACAATACTGAGGTTAATTATTTAATTTTATTTGTTATATATATGGATAAATTATGCGTCATTCATTTGTAGTCTCTCAACATAGTTCTTAGAGGTGAAGAAACCAAAATTTGGTGATGGAGAAAAAGAAGAAAATACAAATTTTTTACACGTATTTTACCATAATACAATGTGATTATGGTAAATACAAATAACATCGAAATTTAATATTTTATTTTAGTGATTACCCATGTAGATCTAATTTATTTGTCATTCATTTTTAGTCTTTTAACTATGTGGCTTACTGACGAAGAAACCTGAAATTTGGTGATGTTGAAGAAACATATTGAACATATTTACATCTATTTTACCATAATTCAATGTGAAAATGGTAAATATAAATAAATTTGAGCTTGATTATTTAATTTTTATTTTTTCCTAAATGATATAAAATATAAGTCATGGATTATAGTCTTTGAACTTTGTTTTTTTAGTGGGGATAAACCTAAAGTTTTGTGATGGAGTTGAAAAATAAAATATAGTTAATTTTTTTACATCTACCATAGTCTATTATTTTTGTTGCTTAGTGATAAAAAAAACTTAAGACTTTGGGATGGTGAAGAAAAATATTGAATATTATTAGAAGTAATATATCGTAAGTCAATATGAATACGATGAAAATGAATAATATTGAGCTTGATTATTTAATTTTAATTATTATTAATATGTATAAATTATGGTTCATTCATTTGTAGTCTCTGAACATAGTTTCTTATAGGTAAAGAAACCAAAATTTGGTGATGGGGAAGAAGAAGAAAATACAAATTGTTTACACGTATTATACCATAATACAATGTGATTCTGGTTAATACAAATAACATTGAGATTTAATATTTTATTTTAGTGATTACCCATGTAGATATAATTTATTTGTCATTCATTTATAGTCTTTTAACTCTGTGTCTTACTGACGAAGAAACATGAACTTTTATGATGGAGAAGAAACATATTGAACATATTTACATCTAATTTACTATAATACAATGTGAAAATGGTAAATATAAATAAATTTTAGCTTGATTATTAAATTTTTATTTTTACCTATATTATATAAAATATAAGTCATGGATTATAGTCTTTGAACTTTGTTTTTTTAGTGGGGATAAACCTAAAATTTTGTGATAGAGTTGAAAAATAACATATAATTAATATTTTACATCTACTATTATAGTCTATTATTTTTGTTGCTTAGTGATCAAAAAAACTTAAGACTTTGGGATGGTGAAGAAAAATATTGAATATTTTTAGAAGTAATATACTTTAAGTAAATGTGAATATGATGAAAATGAACAATACTGAGGTTAATTATTTAATTTTATTTGTTATTAATATGTATAAATTATGCGTCATTCATTTGTAGTCTCTCAACATAGTTTCTTAGAGGTGAAGAAACCAAAATTTGGTGATGGAGAAGAAGAAGAAATACAAATTTTTTACACGTATTATACCATAATACAATGTGATTATGGTGAATACAAATAACATTGATATTTAATATTTTATTTTAGTGATTACCCATGTAGATCTAATTTATTTGTCATTCATTTTTAGTCTTTTAACTCTGTGTCTTACTGACGAAGAAACATGAACTTTTGTGATGGAGAAGAAACATATTGAACATATTTACATCTAATTTACAATAATTCAATGTGAAAATGGTAAATACAAATAAATTTGAGCTTGATTATTTAATTTTACTTTTACTTATAATATATAAAATATAAGTCATGGATTATAGTCTTTGAACTTTGTTTTTTAGTGGGGATAAACCTAAAATTTTGTGATGGTGTTCAAAAATAAAATATAATTAATTTTTTACATCTACTATAGTCTATTATTTTTGTTGCTTAGTGATAAAAAATCTTAAGACTTTGGGATGGTGAAGAATAGTATTGAATATGTTTAGAAGTAATATACCATAAGTCAATGTGAATACGATGAAAATGAACAATATTGAGCTTGATTATTTAATTTTAATTGTTATTAATATGTATAAATTATGGGTCATTCATTTGTAGTCTCTCAACATAGTTTCTGATAGGTGAAGAAACCAAAATTCGGTGATGGAGAAGAAGAAGAAAATATACAAATTTTTTACATGTATTATACCCTAATACAATGTGATTATGGTGAATACAAATAACATTGAGATTTAATATTTTATTTTAGTGATTACCCATGTAGATATAATTTATTTGTCATTCATTTATAGTCTATTAACTATGTGGCTTAGTGACGAAGAAACATGAAATTTGGTGATGGAGAAGAAACATATTGAACATATTTACATCTATTTTACCATAATTCAATGTGAAAATGGTAAATATAAATAAATTTGAGCTTGATTATTTAATTTTTATTTTTACCTAAATTATATAAAATATAAGTCATGGATTATAGTCTTTGAACTTTGTTTTTTAGTGGGGATAAACCTAAACCTTTGTGATGGAGTTGAAAAATAAAATATAATTAATTTTTTTACATCTACCATAGTCTATTATTTTTGTTGCTTAGTGATAAAAAAAAACTTAAGACTTTGGGATGGTGAAGAAAAATATTGAATATTTTTAGAAGTAATATATCGTAAGTCAATGTGAATACGATGAAAATGAACAATATTGAGCTTGATTATTTAATTTTAATTGTTATTAATATGTATAAATTATGATTCATTCATTTGTAGTCTCTCAACATAGTTTCTTATAGGTAAAGAAACCAAAATTTGGTGATGGAGAAGAAGAAGAAAATACAAATTGTTTACACGTATTATACCACAATACAATGTGATTCTGGTGAATACAAATAACATTGACATTTAATATTTTATTTTAGTGATTACCCATGTAGATATAATTTATTTGTCATTCATTTATAGACTTTTAACTCTGTGTCTTACTGACGAAGAAACATGAACTTTTGTGATGGAGAAGAAACATATTGAACATATTTACATCTAATTTACTATAATTCAATG
This sequence comes from Lathyrus sativus, assembly GCA_963859935.3. Classification (NCBI taxonomy): domain Eukaryota; kingdom Viridiplantae; phylum Streptophyta; class Magnoliopsida; order Fabales; family Fabaceae; genus Lathyrus; species Lathyrus sativus. The sequence goes on from CAWUDS030001526.1 coordinate 18,768, forward strand.
TGAAAATGGTAAATATAAATAAATTTTGGCTTGATTATTTAATTTTTATTTTTACCTATATTATATAAAATATAAGTCATGGATTATAGTCTTTGAACTTTGTTTTTTTAGTGGGGATAAACCTAAAATTTTGTGATAGAGTTGAAAAATAACATATAATTAATTTTTTTACATCTACTATAGTCTATTATTTTTGTTGCTTAGTGATAAAAAAAAACTTAAGACTTTGGGATGGTGAAGAAAAATATTGAATATTTTTAGAAGTAATATACCGTAAGTAAATGTGAATACGATGAAAATGAACAATATTGAGGTTAATTATTTAATTTTATTTGTTATTAATATGTATAAATTATGCGTCATTCATTTGTAGTCTCTCAACATAGTTTCTTAGAGGTGAAGAAACCAAAATTTGGTGATGGAGAAGAAGAAGAAAATACAAATTTTTTAGACGTATTTTACCATAATACAATGTGATTATGGTGAATACAAATAAAATAGAGATTTAATATTTTATTTTAGTGATTACCCATGTAGATATAATTTATTTGTCATTCATTTATAGTCTTTTAACTATGTGGCTTACTGACAAAGAAACATGAAATTTGGTGATGGAGAAGAAACATATTGAACATATTTACATCTATTTTACCATAATTCAATGTGAAAATGGTAAATATAAATAAATTTGAGCTTGATTATTTAATTTTTATTTTTACCTAAATTATATAAAATATAAGTCATGGATTATAGTCTTTGAACTTTGTTTTTTAGTGGGGATAAACCTAAACCTTTGTGATGGAGTTGAAAAATAAAATATAATTAATTTTTTTACATCTACCATAGTCTATTATTTTTGTTGCTTAGTGATAAAAAAAAACTTAAGACTTTGGGATGGTGAAGAAAAATATTGAATATTTTTAGAAGTAATATATCGTAAGTCAATGTGAATACGATGAAAATGAACAATATTGAGCTTGATTATTTAATTTTAATTGTTATTAATATGTATAAATTATGATTCATTCATTTGTAGTCTCTCAACATAGTTTCTTATAGGTAAAGAAACCAAAATTTGGTGATGGAGAAGAAGAAGAAAATACAAATTGTTTACACGTATTATACCACAATACAATGTGATTCTGGTGAATACAAATAACATTGACATTTAATATTTTATTTTAGTGATTACCCATGTAGATATAATTTATTTGTCATTCATTTATAGACTTTTAACTCTGTGTCTTACTGACGAAGAAACATGAACTTTTGTGATGGAGAAGAAACATATTGAACATATTTACATCTAATTTACTATAATTCAATGTGAAAATGGTAAATATAAATAAATTTTGGCTTGATTATTTAATTTTTATTTTTACCTATATTATATAAAATATAAGTCATGGATTATAGTCTTTGAACTTTGTTTTTTTAGTGGGGATAAACCTAAAATTTTGTGATAGAGTTGAAAAATAACATATAATTAATATTTTACATCTACTATTATAGTCTATTATTTTTGTTGCTTAGTGATAAAAAAAACTTAAGACTTTGGGATGGTGAAGAAAAATATTGAATATTTTTAGAAGTAATATACTTTAAGTAAATGTGAATATGATGAAAATGAACAATCCTGAGGTTAATTATTTAATTTTATTTGTTATTAATATGTATAAATTATGCGTCATTCATTTGTAGTCTCTCAACATAGTTTCTTAGAGGTGAAGAAACCAAAATTTGGTGATGGAGAAGAAGAAGAAATACAAATTTTTTACACGTATTATACCATAATACAATGTGATTATGGTGAATACAAATAACATTGATATTTAATATTTTATTTTAGTGATTACCCATGTAGATCTAATTTATTTGTCATTCATTTTTAGTCTTTTAACTCTGTGTCTTACTGACGAAGAAACATGAACTTTTGTGATGGAGAAGAAACATATTGAACATATTTACATCTAATTCACAATAATTCAATGTGAAAATGGTAAATACAAATAAATTTGAGCTTGATTATTTAATTTTACTTTTACTTATAATATATAAAATATAAGTCATGGATTATAGTCTTTGAACTTTGTTTTTTAGTGGGGATAAACCTAAAATTTTGTGATGGTGTTCAAAAATAAAATATAATTAATTTTTTACATCTACTATAGTCTATTATTTTTGTTGCTTAGTGATAAAAAATCTTAAGACTTTGGGATGGTGAAGAATAGTATTGAATATGTTTAGAAGTAATATACCATAAGTCAATGTGAATACGATGAAAATGAACAATATTGAGCTTGATTATTTAATTTTAATTGTTATTAGTATGTATAAATTATGGGTCATTCATTTGTAGTCTCTCAACATAGTTTCTGATAGGTGAAGAAACCAAAATTCGGTGATGGAGAAGAAGAAGAAAATATACAAATTTTTTACATGTATTATACCCTAATACAATGTGATTATGGTGAATACAAATAACATTGAGATTTAATATTTTATTTTAGTGATTACCCATGTAGATATAATTTATTTGTCATTCATTTATAGTCTATTAACTATGTGGCTTAGTGACGAAGAAACATGAAATTTGGTGATGGAGAAGAAACATATTGAACATATTTACATCTATTTTACCATAATTCAATGTGAAAATGGTAAATATAAATAAATTTGAGCTTGATTATTTAATTTTTATTTTTACCTAAATTATATAAAATATAAGTCATGGATTATAGTCTTTGAACTTTGTTTTTTAGTGGGGATAAACCTAAACCTTTGTGATGGAGTTGAAAAATAAAATATAATTAATTTTTTTACATCTACCATAGTCTATTATTTTTGTTGCTTAGTGATAAAAAAAAACTTAAGACTTTGGGATGGTGAAGAAAAATATTGAATATTTTTAGAAGTAATATATCGTAAGTCAATGTGAATACGATGAAAATGAACAATATTGAGCTTGATTATTTAATTTTAATTGTTATTAATATGTATAAATTATGATTCATTCATTTGTAGTCTCTCAACATAGTTTCTTATAGGTAAAGAAACCAAAATTTGGTGATGGAGAAGAAGAAGAAAATACAAATTGTTTACACGTATTATACCACAATACAATGTGATTCTGGTGAATACAAATAACATTGACATTTAATATTTTATTTTAGTGATTACCCATGTAGATATAATTTATTTGTCATTCATTTATAGACTTTTAACTCTGTGTCTTACTGACGAAGAAACATGAACTTTTGTGATGGAGAAGAAACATATTGAACATATTTACATCTAATTTACTATAATTCAATGTGAAAATGGTAAATATAAATAAATTTTGGCTTGATTATTTAATTTTTATTTTTACCTATATTATATAAAATATAAGTCATGGATTATAGTCTTTGAACTTTGTTTTTTTAGTGGGGATAAACCTAAAATTTTGTGATAGAGTTGAAAAATAACATATAATTAATTTTTTTACATCTACTATAATCTATTATTTTTGTTGCTTAGTGATAAAAAAAAACTTAAGACTTTGGGATGGTGAAGAAAAATATTGAATATTTTTAGAAGTAATATACCGTAAGTAAATGTGAATACGATGAAAATGAACAATATTGAGGTTAATTATTTAATTTTATTTGTTATTAATATGTATAAATTATGCGTCATTCATTTGTAGTCTCTCAGCATAGTTTCTTAGAGGTGAAGAAACCAAAATTTGGTGATGGAGAAGAAGAAGAAAATACAAATTTTTTAGACGTATTTTACCATAATACAATGTGATTATGGTGAATACAAATAACATAGAGATTTAATATTTTATTTTAGTGATTACCCATGTAGATATAATTTATTTGTCATTCATTTATAGTCTTTTAACTATGTGGCTTACTGACAAAGAAACATGAAATTTGGTGATGGAGAAGAAACATATTGAACATATTTACATCTATTTTACCATAATTCAATGTGAAAATGGTAAATATAAATAAATTTGAGCTTGATTATTTAATTTTTATTTTTACCTAAATTATATAAAATATAAGTCATGGATTATAGTCTTTGAACTTTGTTTTTTAGTGGGGATAAACCTAAACCTTTGTGATGGAGTTGAAAAATAAAATATAATTAATTTTTTTACATCTACCATAGTCTATTATTTTTGTTGCTTAGTGATAAAAAAAAACTTAAGACTTTGGGATGGTGAAGAAAAATATTGAATATTTTTAGAAGTAATATATCGTAAGTCAATGTGAATACGATGAAAATGAACAATATTGAGCTTGATTATTTAATTTTAATTGTTATTAATATGTATAAATTATGATTCATTCATTTGTAGTCTCTCAACATAGTTTCTTATAGGTAAAGAAACCAAAATTTGGTGATGGAGAAGAAGAAGAAAATACAAATTGTTTACACGTATTATACCACAATACAATGTGATTATGGTGAATACAAATAACATTGACATTTAATATTTTATTTTAGTGATTACCCATGTAGATATAATTTATTTGTCATTCATTTATAGACTTTTAACTCTGTGTCTTACTGACGAAGAAACATGAACTTTTGTGATGGAGAAGAAACATATTGAACATATTTACATCTAATTTACTATAATTCAATGTGAAAATGGTAAATATAAATAAATTTTGGCTTGATTATTTAATTTTTATTTTTACCTGTATTATATAAAATATAAGTCATGGATTATAGTCTTTGAACTTTGTTTTTTTAGTGGGGATAAACCTAAAATTTTGTGATAGAGTTGAAAAATAACATATAATTAATTTTTTTACATCTACTATAATCTATTATTTTTGTTGCTTAGTGATAAAAAAAAACTTAAGACTTTGGGATGGTGAAGAAAAATATTGAATATTTTTAGAAGTAATATACCGTAAGTAAATGTGAATACGATGAAAATGAACAATATTGAGGTTAATTATTTAATTTTATTTGTTATTAATATGTATAAATTATGCGTCATTCATTTGTAGTCTCTCAACATAGTTTCTTAGAGGTGAAGAAACCAAAATTTGGTGATGGAGAAGAAGAAGAAAATACAAATTTTTTAGACGTATTTTACCATAATACAATGTGATTATGGTGAATACAAATAACATAGAGATTTAATATTTTATTTTAGTGATTACCCATGTAGATATAATTTATTTGTCATTCATTTATAGTCTTTTAACTATGTGGCTTACTGACAAAGAAACATGAAATTTGGTGATGGAGAAGAAACATATTGAACATATTTACATCTATTTTACCATAATTCAATGTGAAAATGGTAAATATAAATAAATTTGAGCTTGATTATTTAATTTTTATTTTTACCTATATTATATAAAATATAAGTCATGGGTTATAGTCTTTGAACTTTGTTTTTTAGTGGGGATAAACCTAAACTTTTGTGATGGAGTTGAAAAATAAAATATAATTAATTTTTTTACATCTACTATAGTCTATTATTTTTGTTGCTTAGTGATAAAAAAAACTTAAGACTTTGGCATGGTGAAGAAAAATATTGAATATTTTGAGAAGTAATATACCATAAGTCAATGTGAATACGATGAAAATGAACAATATTGAGTTTGATTATTTAATTGTAATTGTTATTAATATGTATAAATTATGTGTCATTCATTTGTTGTCTCTCAACATAGTTTCTTAGAGGTGAAGATACCAAAATTTGGTGATGGAGAAGAAGAAGAAAATACAAATTTTTTACACGTATTATACCATAATACAATGTGATTATGGTGAATACAAATAACATTGCGATTTAATACTTTATTTTAGTGATTACCCATGTAGATATAATTTATTTGTCATTCATTTATAGTCTTTTAACTATGAGACTTACTGACGAAGAAATATGAAATTTGGTGATGTTGAAGAAACATATTGAACATATTTACCATAATTAAATGTGAAAATGGTAAATATAAATAAATTTGAGCTTGATTATTTAATTTTTATTTTTACCTATATTATATAAAATATAAGTCATGGATTGTAGTCTTTGAAATTTGTTTTTTAGTGGGGATAAACCTAAACTTTTGTGATGGAGTTGAAAAATAAAATATAATTAATTTTTTTACATCTACTATAGTCTATTATTTTTGTTGCTTAGTGATAAAAAAACTTAATACTTTGGTATGGTGAAGAAAAATATTGAATATTTTTAGAAGTAATATACCATAAGTCAATGTGAATACGATGAAAATGAACAATATTGAGCTTGATTATTTAATTTTAATTGTTATTAATATGTATAAATTATGTGTCATTCATTTGTTGTCTCTCAACATAGTTTCTTAGAGGTGAAGAAACCAAAATTTGGTGATGGAGAAGAAGAAGAAAATACAAATTTTTTAGACGTATTTTACCATAATACAATGAGATTATGGTGAATACAAATAACATAGAGATTTACTATTTTATTTTAGTGATTACCCATGTAGATATAATTTATTTGTCATTCATTTATAGTCTTTTAACTATGTGGCTTACTGACAAAGAAACATGAAATTTGGTGATGGAGAAGAAACATATTGAACATATTTACATCTATTTTACCATAATTCAATGTGAAAATGGTAAATATAAATAAATTTGAGCTTGATTATTTAATTTTTATTTTTACCTATATTATATAAAATATAAGTCATGGGTTATAGTCTTTGAACTTTGTTTTTTAGTGGGGATAAACCTAAACTTTTGTGATGGAGTTGAAAAATAAAATACAATTAATTTTTTTACATCTACTATAGTCTATTATTTTTGTTGCTTAGTGATAAAAAAAAACATAAGACTTTGGTATGGTGAAGAAAAATATTGAATATTTTTAGAAGTAATATACCATAAGTCAATGTGAATACGATGAAAATGAACAATATTGAGTTTGATTATTTAATTTTAATTGTTATTAATATGTATAAATTATGTGTCATTCATTTGTTGTCTCTCAACATAGTTTCTTAGAGGTGAAGAAACCAAAATTTGGTGATGGAGAAGAAGAAAATACAAATTTTTTACACGTATTATACCATAATACAATGTGATTATGGTGAATACAAATAACATTGCGATTTAATACTTTATTTTAGTGATTACCCATGTAGATATAATTTATTTGTCATTCATTTATAGTCTTTTAACTATGAGACTTACTGACGAAGAAATATGAAATTTGGTGATGTTGAAGAAACATATTGAACATATTTACCATAATTTAATGTGAAAATGGTAAATATAAATAAATTTGAGCTTGATTATTTAATTTTTATTTTTACCTATATTATATAAAATATAAGTCATGGATTGTAGTCTTTGAACTTTGTTTTTTAGTGGGGATAAACCTAAACTTTTGTGATGGAGTTGAAAAATAAAATATAATTAATTTTTTTACATCTACTATAGTCTATTATTTTTGTTGCTTAGTGATAAAAAAAACTTAAGACTTTGGTATGGTGAAGAAAAATATTGAATATTTTTAGAAGTAATATACCATAAGTCAATGTGAATACGATGAAAATGAACAATATTGAGCTTGATTATTTAATTTTAATTTTTATTAATATGTATAAATTATGATTCATTCATTTGTAGTCTCTCAACATAGTTTATTATAGGTAAAGAAACCAAAATTTGGTGATGGAGAAGAAGAAGAAAATACAAATTGTTTACACGTATTATACCATAATACAATGTGATTCTGATGAATACAAATAACATTGAGATTTAATATTTTATTTTAGTGATTACCCATGTAGATATAATTTATTTGTCATTCATTTATAGTCTTTTAACTCTGTGTCTTACTGATGAAGAAACATGAACTTTTGTGATGGAGAAGAAACATATTGAACATATTTACATCTAATTTACTATAATTCAATGTGAAAATGGTAAATATAAATAAATTTTAGCTTGATTATTTAATTTTTATTTTTACCTATATTATATAAAATATAAGTCATGGATTATAGTCTTTGAACTTTGTTTTTTTAGTGGGGATAAACCTAAAATTTTGTGATAGAGTTGAAAAATAACATATAATTAATTTTTTTACATCTACTATAGTCTATTATTTTTGTTGCTTAGTGATAAAAAAAAACTTAAGACTTTGGGATGGTGAAGAAAAATATTGAATATTTTTAGAAGTAATATACCGTAAGTAAATGTGAATACGATGAAAATGAACAATATTGAGGTTAATTATTTAATTTTATTTGTTATTAATATGTATAAATTATGCGTCATTCATTTGTAGTCTCTCAACATAGTTTCTTAGAGGTGAACAAACCAAAATTTGGTGATGGAGAAGAAGAAGAAAATACAAATTTTTTAGACGTATTATACCATAATACAATGTGATTATGGTGAATACAAATAACATTGATATTTAATATTTTATTTTAGTGATTACCCATGTAGATATAATTTATTTGTCATTCATTTATAGTCTTTTAACTATGAGACTTATTGACGAAGAAATATGAAATTTGGTGATGTTGAAGAAACATATTGAACATATTTACAATAATTTAATGTGAAAATGGTAAATATAAATAAATTTGAGCTTGATTATTTAATTTTTTTTTACCTATATTATATAAAATATAAGTCATGGATTATAGTCTTTGAACTTTGTTTTTTAGTGGGGATAAACCTAAACTTTTGTGATGGAGTTGAAAAATAAAATATAATTAATTTTTTTACATCTTCTATAGTCTATTATTTTTGTTGCTTAGTGATAAAAAAATTAAGACTTTGGTATGGTGAAGAAAAATATTGAATATTTTTAGAAGTAATATACCATAAGTCAATGTGAATACGATGAAAATGAACAATATTGAGCTTGATTATTTAATCTTAATTGTTATTAATATGTATAAATTATGTGTCATTCATTTGTTGTCTCTCAACATAGTTTCTTAGAGGTGAAGAAACCAAAACTTAGTGATGGAGAAGAAGAAGAAAATATAAATTTTTTAGACGTATTTTACCATAATACAATGTGATTATGGTGAATACAAATAACATGGAGATTTAATATTTCATTTTAGTGATTACCCATGTAGATATAATTTATTTGTCATTCATTTATAGTCTTTTAACTATGTGGCTTACTGACAAAGAAACATGAAATTTGGTGATGGAGAAGAAACATATTGAACATATTTACATCTATTTTACCATAATTCAATGTGAAAATGGTAAATATAAATAAATTTGAGCTGGATTATTTAATTTTTATTTTTACCTATATTATATAAAATATAAGTCATGGGTTATAGTCTTTGAACTTTGTTTTTTAGTGGGGATAAACCTAAACTTTTGTGATGGAGTTGAAAAATAAAATACAATTAATTTTTTTACATCTACTATAGTCTATTATTTTTGTTGCTTAGTGATAAAAAAAAACTTAAGACTTTGGCATGGTGAAGAAAATATTGAATATTTTTAGAAGTAATATACCATAAGTCAATGTGAATACGATGAAAATGAACAATATTGAGTTTGATTATTTAATTTTAATTGTTATTAATATGTATAAATTATGCGTCATTCATTTGTAGTCTCTCAACATAGTTTCTTAGAGGTGAACAAACCAAAATTTGGTGATGGAGAAGAAGAAGAAAATACAAATTTTTTAGACGTATTATACCATAATACAATGTGATTATCGTGAATACAAATAACATTGATATTTAATATTTTATTTTAGTGATTACCCATGTAGATATAATTTATTTGTCATTCATTTATAGTCTTTTAACTATGAGACTTATTGACGAAGAAATATGAAATTTGGTGATGTTGAAGAAACATATTGAACATATTTACCATAATTTAATGTGAAAATGGTAAATATAAATAAATTTGAGCTTGATTATTTAATTTTTTTTTACCTATATTATATAAAATATAAGTCATGGATTATAGTCTTTGAACTTTGTTTTTTAGTGGGGATAAACCTAAACTTTTGTGATGGAGTTGAAAAATAAAATATAATTAATTTTTTTACATCTACTATAGTCTATTATTTTTGTTGCATAGTGATAAAAAAAATTAAGACTTTGGTATGGTGAAGAAAAATATTGAATATTTTTAGAAGTAATATACCATAAGTCAATGTGAATACGATGAAAATGAACAATATTGAGCTTGATTATTTAATCTTAATTGTTATTAATATGTATAAATTATGTGTCATTCATTTGTTGTCTCTTAACATAGTTTCTTAGAGGTGAAGAAACCAAAACTTAGTGATGGAGAAGAAGAAGAAAATATAAATTTTTTAGACGTATTTTACCATAATACAATGTGATTATGGTGAATACAAATAACATGGAGATTTAATATTTCATTTTAGTGATTACCCATGTAGATATAATTTATTTGTCATTCATTTATAGTCTTTTAACTATGTGGCTTACTGACAAAGAAACATGAAATTTGGTGATGGAGAAGAAACATATTGAACATATTTACATCTATTTTACCATAATTCAATGTGAAAATGGTAAATATAAATAAATTTGAGCTTGATTATTTAATTTTTATTTTTACCTATATTATATAAAATATAAGTCATGGGTTATAGTCTTTGAACTTTGTTTTTTAGTGGGGATAAACCTAAACTTTTGTGATGGAGTTGAAAAATAAAATACAATTAATTTTTTTACATCTACTATAGTCTATTATTTTTGTTGCTTAGTGATAAAAAAAAACTTAAGACTTTGGCATGGTGAAGAAAATATTGAATATTTTTAGATTTAATATACCATAAGTCAATGTGAATACGATGAAAATGAACAATATTGAGTTTGATTATTTAATTTTAATTGTTATTAATATGTATAAATTATGCGTCATTCATTTGTACTCTCTCAACATAGTTTCTTAGAGGTGAACAAACCAAAATTTGGTGATGGAGAAGAAGAAGAAAATACAAATTTTTTAGACGTATTATACCATAATACAATGTGATTATGGTGAATACAAATAACATTGATATTTAATATTTTATTTTAGTGATTACCCATGTAGATATAATTTATTTGTCATTCATTTATAGTCTTTTAACTATGAGACTTATTGACGAAGAAATATGAAATTTGGTGATGTTGAAGAAACATATTGAACATATTTACCATAATTTAATGTGAAAATGGTAAATATAAATAAATTTGAGCTTGATTATTTAATTTTTTTTTACCTATATTATATAAAATATAAGTCATGGATTATAGTCTTTGAACTTTGTTTTTTAGTGGGGATAAACCTAAACTTTTGTGATGGAGTTGAAAAATAAAATATAATTAATTTTTTTACATCTACTATAGTCTATTATTTTTGTTGCATAGTGATAAAAAAAATTAAGACTTTGGTATGGTGAAGAAAAATATTGAATATTTTTAGAAGTAATATACCATAAGTCAATGTGAATACGATGAAAATGAACAATATTGAGCTTGATTATTTAATCTTAATTGTTATTAATATGTATAAATTATGTGTCATTCATTTGTTGTCTCTTAACATAGTTTCTTAGAGGTGAAGAAACCAAAACTTAGTGATGGAGAAGAAGAAGAAAATATAAATTTTTTAGACGTATTTTACCATAATACAATGTGATTATGGTGAATACAAATAACATGGAGATTTAATATTTTATTTTAGTGATTACCCATGTAGATATAATTTATTTGTCATTCATTTATAGTCTTTTAACTATGTGGCTTACTGACAAAGAAACATGAAATTTGGTGATGGAGAAGAAACATATTGAACATATTTACATCTATTTTACCATAATTCAATGTGAAAATGGTAAATATAAATAAATTTGAGCTGGATTATTTAATTTTTATTTTTACCTATATTATATAAAATATAAGTCATGGGTTATAGTCTTTGAACTTTGTTTTTTAGTGGGGATAAACCTAAACTTTTGTGATGGAGTTGAAAAATAAAATACAATTAATTTTTTTACATCTACTATAGTCTATTATTTTTGTTGCTTAGTGATAAAAAAAAACTTAAGACTTTGGCATGGTGAAGAAAATATTGAATATTTTTAGAAGTAATATACCATAAGTCAATGTGAATACAATGAAAATGAACAATTTTGAGCTTGATTATTTAATTTTAATTATTATTAATATGTATAAATTATGATTCATTCATTTGTAGTCTCTCAACATAGTTTCTTATAGGTAAAGAAACCAAAATTTGGTGATGGAGAAGAAGAAGAAAATACAAATTTTTTAGACGTATTATACCATAATACAATGTGATTATGGTGAATACAAATAACATTGATATTTAATATTTTATTTTAGTGATTACCCATGTAGATATAATTTATTTGTCATTCATTTATAGTCTTTTAACTATGAGACGTATTGACGAAGAAATATGAAATTTGGTGATGTTGAAGAAACATATTGAACATATTTACAATAATTTAATGTGAAAATGGTAAATATAAATAAATTTGAGCTTGATTATTTAATTTTTTTTTACCTATATTATATAAAATATAAGTCATGGATTATAGTCTTTGAACTTTGTTTTTTAGTGGGGATAAACCTAAACTTTTGTGATGGAGTTGAAAAATAAAATATAATTAATTTTTTTACATCTACTATAGTCTATTATTTTTGTTGCTTAGTGATAAAAAAAATTAAGACTTTGGTATGGTGAAGAAAAATATTGAATATTTTTAGAAGTAATATACCATAAGTCAATGTGAATACGATGAAAATGAACAATATTGAGCTTGATTATTTAATCTTAATTGTTATTAATATGTATAAATTATGTGTCATTCATTTGTTGTCTCTCAACATAGTTTCTTAGAGGTGAAGAAACCAAAACTTAGTGATGGAGAAGAAGAAGAAAATATAAATTTTTTAGACGTATTTTACCATAATAAAATGTGATTATGGTGAATACAAATAACATGGAGATTTAATATTTTATTTTAGTGATTACCCATGTAGATATAATTTATTTGTCATTCATTTATAGTCTTTTAACTATGTGGCTTACTGACAAAGAAACATGAAATTTGGTGATGGAGAAGAAACATATTGAACATATTTACATCTATTTTACCATAATTCAATGTGAAAATGGTAAATATAAATAAATTTGAGCTTGATTATTTAATTTTTATTTTTACCTATATTATATAAAATATAAGTCATGGGTTATAGTCTTTGAACTTTGTTTTTTAGTGGGGATAAACCTAAACTTTTGTGATGGAGTTGAAAAATAAAATACAATTAATTTTTTTACATCTACTATAGTCTATTATTTTTGTTGCTTATTGATAAAAAAAAACTTAAGACTTTGGCATGGTGAAGAAAATATTGAATATTTTTAGAAGTAATATACCATAAGTCAATGTGAATACAATGAAAATGAACAATTTTGAGCTTGATTATTTAATTTTAATTATTATTAATATGTATAAATTATGATTCATTCATTTGTAGTCTCTCAACATAGTTTCTTATAGGTAAAGAAACCAAAATTTGGTGATGGAGAAGAAGAAGAAAATACAAATTTTTTAGACGTATTATACCATAATACAATGTGATTATGGTGAATACAAATAACATTGATATTTAATATTTTATTTTAGTGATTACCCATGTAGATATAATTTATTTGTCATTCATTTATAGTCTTTTAACTATGAGACGTATTGACGAAGAAATATGAAATTTGGTGATGTTGAAGAAACATATTGAACATATTTACAATAATTTAATGTGAAAATGGTAAATATAAATAAATTTGAGCTTGATTATTTAATTTTTTTTTTACCTATATTATATAAAATATAAGTCATGGATTATAGTCTTTGAACTTTGTTTTTTAGTGGGGATAAACCTAAACTTTTGTGATGGAGTTGAAAAATAAAATATAATTAATTTTTTTACATCTACTATAGTCTATTATTTTTGTTGCTTAGTGATAAAAAAAATTAAGACTTTGGTATGGTGAAGAAAAATATTGAATATTTTTAGAAGTAATATACCATAAGTCAATGTGAATACGATGAAAATGAACAATATTGAGCTTGATTATTTAATCTTAATTGTTATTAATATGTATAAATTATGTGTCATTCATTTGTTGTCTCTCAACATAGTTTCTTAGAGGTGAAGAAACCAAAACTTAGTGATGGAGAAGAAGAAGAAAATATAAATTTTTTTGACGTATTTTACCATAATACAATGTGATTATGGTGAATACAAATAACATGGAGATTTAATATTTTATTTTAGTGATTACCCATGTAGATATAATTTATTTGTCATTCATTTATAGTCTTTTAACTATGTGGCTTACTGACAAAGAAACATGAAATTTGGTGATGGAGAAGAAACATATTGAACATATTTACATCTATTTTACCATAATTCAATGTGAAAATGGTAAATATAAATAAATTTGAGCTTGATTATTTAATTTTTATTTTTACCTATATTATATAAAATATAAGTCATGGGTTATAGTCTTTGAACTTTGTTTTTTAGTGGGGATAAACCTAAACTTTTGTGATGGAGTTGAAAAATAAAATACAATTAATTTTTTTACATCTACTATAGTCTATTATTTTTGTTGCTTAGTGATAAAAAAAAAACTTAAGACTTTGGTATGGTGAAGAAAAATATTGAATATTTTTAGAAGTAATATACCATAAGTCAATGTGAATACGATGAAAATGAACAATTTTGAGCTTGATTATTTAATTTTAATTATTATTAATATGTATAAATTATGATTCAATCATTTGTAGTCTCTCAACATAGTTTCTTATAGGTAAAAAAACCAAAATTTGGTGATGGAGAAGAAGAAGAAAATACAAATTTTTTAGACGTATTATACCATAATACAATGTGATTATGGTGAATACAAATAACATTGATATTTAATATTTTATTTTAGTGATTACCCATGTAGATATAATTTATTTGTCATTCATTTATAGTCTTTTAACTATGAGACGTATTGACGAAGAAATATGAAATTTGGTGATGTTGAAGAAACATATTGAACATATTTACAATAATTTAATGTGAAAATGGTAAATATAAATAAATTTTAGCTTGATTATTTAATTTTTTTTTTACCTATATTATATAAAATATAAGTCATGGATTATAGTCTTTGAACTTTGTTTTTTAGTGGGGATAAACCTAAACTTTTGTGATGGAGTTGAAAAATAAAATATAATTAATTTTTTTACATCTACTATAGTCTATTATTTTTGTTGCTTAGTGATAAAAAAACATTAAGACTTTGGTATGGTGAAGAAAAATATTGAATATTTTTAGAAGTAATATACCATAAGTCAATGTGAATACGATGAAAATGAACAATATTGAGCTTGATTATTTAATCTTAATTGTTATTAATATGTATAAATTATGTGTCATTCATTTGTTGTCTCTCAACATAGTTTCTTAGAGGTGAAGAAACCAAAACTTAGTGATGGAGAAGAAGAAGAAGAAGAAAATATAAATTTTTTAGACGTATTTTACCATAATACAATGTGATTATGGTGAATACAAATAACATGGAGATTTAATATTTTATTTTAGTGATTACCCATGTAGATATAATTTATTTGTCATTCATTTATAGTCTTTTAACTATGTGGCTTACTGACAAAGAAACATGAAATTTGGTGATGGAGAAGAAACATATTGAACATATTTACATCTATTTTACCATAATTCAATGTGAAAATGGTAAATATAAATAAATTTGAGCTTGATTATTTAATTTTTATTTTTACCTATATTATATAAAATATAAGTCATGGATTATAGTCTTTGAACTTTGTTTTTTAGTGGGGATAAACCTAAACTTTTGTGATGGAGTTGGAAAATAAAATATAATTAATTTTTTTACATCTACTATAGTCTATTATTTTTGTTGCTTAGTGATAAAAAAAACTTAAGACTTTGGTATGGTGAAGGAAAATATTGAATATTTTTAGAAGTAATATACCATAAGTCAATGTGAATACGATGAAAATGAACAATATTGAGCTTGATTATTTAATTTTAATTGTTATTAATATGTATAAATTATGTGTCATTCATTTGTTGTCTCTCAACATAGTTTCTTAGAGGTGAAGAAACCAAAATTTGGTGATGGAGAAGAAGAAGAAAATACAAATTTTTTAGACGTATTTTACCATAATACAATGTTATTATGGTGAATACAAATAACATGGAGATTTAATATTTTATTTTAGTGATTACCCATGTAGATATAATTTATTTGTCATTCATTTATAGTCTTTTAACTATGTGGCTTACTGACAAAGAAACATGAAATTTGGTGATGGAGAAGAAACATATTGAACATATTTACATCTATTTTACCATAATTCAATGTGAAAATGGTAAAAATAAATAAATTTGAGCTTGATTATTTAATTTTTATTTTTACCTATATTATATAAAATATAAGTCATGGGTTATAGTCTTTGAACTATGTTTTTTAGTGGGGATAAACCTAAAATTTTGTGATATAGTTGAAAAATAAAATATAATTAATTTTTTTACATCTACTATAGTGTATTTCTTTTTGTTGCTTAGTGATAAAAAAAATATAAGACTTTGGTATGGTGAAGAAAAGTATTAAATATGTTTAGAAGTAATATATTGTATGTCAATGTGAATACGATAAAAATGAACAATATTGAGCTTGATTATTAAATTTTAATTGTTATTTATATGTATAAATTATGCGTCATTCATTTGTTGTCTCTCAACATAGTTTCTTAGAGGTGAAGAAACCATAATTTGGTGATGGAGAAGAAGAAGAAAATACAAATTTTTTACACGTATTATACCATAATACAATGTGATTATGGTGAATACAAATAACATTGCGATTTAATATTTTATTTTTGTGATTACCCATGTAGATATAATTTATTTGTCATTCATTTATAGTCTTTTAACTATGAGGCTTACTGACGAAGAAATATGAAATTTGGTGATGTTGAAGAAATATATTGAACATATTTACAATAATTCAATGTGAAAATGGTAAATATAAATAAATTTGAGCTTGATTATTTAATTTTTATTTTTACCTATATTATATAAAATATAAGTCATGGATTATAGTCTTTGAACTTTGTTTTTTAGTGGGCATAAACCTAAACTTTTGTGATGGAGTTGAAAAATAAAATATAATTAATTTTTTACATCTACTATAGTCTATTATGTTTGTTTCTTAGTGATAAAAAAAACTTAAGACTTTGCGATGGTGAAGAATAGTATTGAATATTTTTTGAAGTAATATACCGTAAGTCAATGTGAATAAGATTAAAATGAACAATATTGAGCTTGATTATTTAATTTTTAATTGTTATTAATACGTATAAATTATGCGCATTCATTTGTAGTCTCTCAACATAGTTTCTTAGAGGTGAAGAAACCAAAATTTGGTGATGGAGAAGAAGAAGAAAATACAAATTTTTTACACGTATTATACCATAATACAATGTGATTATGGTGAATACAAATAACATTGAGATTTAATATTTTATTTTAGTTATTACCCTTGTAGATATTATTTATTTGTCATTCATTTGTAGTCTTTTAACTATGTGGCTTACTGACGAAGAAACATGAACTTTTGGGATGGAGAAGAAACATATTGAACATATTTACATCTAATTTACCATAATTCAATGTGAAAATCGTATATATAAATAAATTTTAGCTTGATTATTTAATTTTTTTTACCTATATTATATAAAATATAAGTCATGGATTATTGACTTTTAACTTTTTTTTTGTGGGGATAAACCTAAAATTTTGTGATGGAGTTGCAAAATAAAATATAATTAATTTTTTTACATCTACTATAGTCTAAAATTTTTGTTTCTTAGTGATAAAAAAACTTAAGACTTTGGGATGGTAAAGAAAAATATTGAATATTTTTAGAAGTAATATGTTGTAAGTCAATGTGAATACGATGAAAATGAACAATATTGAGGTTAATTATTTAATTTTTATTTTTATTAATATGTATAAATTATGGGTCATACATTTGTAGTCTCTCAACATATTTTCTTAGAGGTGAAGAAACCAAAATTTGATGATGGAGAAGAAGAAGAAAATACAAATTTTTTACACGTATTATACCATAATATAATGTGAATATGGTAAATACAAATAACATTGAGATTTAATATTTTATTTTAGTTACTACCCATGTAGATATAATTTATTTGTCATTCATTTATAGTCTTTTAACTATGTGGCTTATTTACATCTAATTTACCATAATTCAATGTGAAAATGTTAAATAAAATAAATTTGAGCTTGATTATTTAATTTTCATTTGTACCTATATTATATAAAATATAAGTTCTGGATTATAGTCTTTGAACTTTCTTTTTTAGTGGGGATAAACCTAAAATTTTGTGATGGAGTTGAAAAATAAAATATAGTTAATTTTTTACATCTACTATAGTGTATTATGTTTGCTTCTTAGTGATAAAAAAAACATAAGACTTTGGGATGATGAAGAATAGTATTTGATATTTTTAGAAGTAATATACCGTAAGTCAATGTGAATACGATGAAAACGAACAATATTGAGCTTGATTATTTAATTTTATTTGTTTTTAATATGTATAAATTATGTGCCATTCATTTGTTGCCTCTCAACATAGTTTTTTAGAGGTGAAGAAACCAAAATTTGGTGATGGACAAGAAGAAGAAAATACAAATTTTTTACACGTATTTTACCATTATACACTGTAATTATAGTGAATACAAATAACATTGAGATTTAATATTTTATTTTAGTGATTACCCATGTAGATATAATTTATTTGTCATTCATTTATAGTCTTTTAACTATGTGGCTTACTGACAAAGAAACATGAAATTTGGTGATGGAGAAGAAATATATTGAACATATTTACATCTATTTTACCATAATTCAATGTGAAAATGGTAAATATAAATAAATTTGAGCTTGATTATTTAATTTTTATTTTTACCTATATTATATAATATATTAGTCATGGATTATAGTCTTTGAACTTTGGTTTTTAGTGGGGATAAACCTAAACTTTTGTGATGGAGTTGAAAAATAAAATATAATTAATTTTTTTACATCTACTATAGTCTATTTCTTTTTGTTGCTTAGTGATAAAAAAACTTAAGACTTTGGTATGGTGAAGAAAAATATTGAATATGTTTAGAAGTAATATACCGTAAGTAAATGTGAATACGATGAAAATGAACAATATTGAGCTTGATTATTTAATTTTAATTGTTATTAATACGTATAAATTATGCGTCATTCATTTGTTGTCTCTCAACATAGTTTCTTAGAGGTGAAGAAACCAAAATTTGGTGATGGAGAAGAAGAAGAAAATACAAATTTTTTACACGTATTTTACCATAATACAATGTGATTATGGTGAATACAAATAACATAGAGATTTACTATTTTATTTTAGTGATTACCCATGTAGATATAATTTATTTGTCATTCATTTATAGTCTTTTAACTATGAGGCTTACTGACGAAGAAATATGAAATTTGGTGATGTTGAAGAAACATATTGAACATATTTACAATAATTTAATGTGAAAATGGTAAATATAAATAAATTTGAGCTTGATTATTCAATTTTTATTTTTACCTATATTATATAAAATATAAGTCATGGATTATAGTCTTTGAACTTTGTTTTTTAGTGGGGATAAACCTAAACTTTTGTGATGGAGTTGAAAAATAAAATATAATTAATTTTTTTACATCTACTATAGTCTATTATTTTGGTTGCTTAGTGATAAAAAAAACTTAAGACTTTGGTATGGTGAAGAAAAATATTGAATATTTTTAGAAGTAATATACCATAAGTCAATGTGAATACGATAAAAATGAACAATATTGAGCTTGATAATTTAATTTTAATTGTTATTAATATGTATAAATTATGTGTCATTCACTTGTTGTCTCTCAACATAGTTTCTTAGAGGTGAAGAAACCAAAATTTGGTGATGGAGAAGAAGAAGAAAATACAAATTTTTAACGCGTATTTTACCATAATACAATGTGATTATGGTGAATACAAATAACATTGAGATTTAATATTTTATTTTAGTGATTACCCATGTAGATATAATTTATTTGTCATTCATTTATAGTCTTTTAACATTGTGGCTTACTGACAAAGAAACATGAAATTTGGTGATGGAGAAGAAACATATTGACCATATTTACATCTATTTTACCATAATTCAATAAGAAAATGGTAAATATAAATAAATTTGAGCTTGATTGTTTAATTTTTATTTTTACCTATATTATATAATATATAAGTCATGGATTATTGACTTTTAACTTTTTTTTTGTGGGGATAAACCTAAAATTTTGTGATGGAGTTGAAAAATAAAATATAATTAATTTTTTTACATCTACTATAGTCTATTATTTTGGTTGCTTAGTGATAAAAAAAACTTAAGACTTTGGTATGGTGAAGAAAAATATTGAATATTTTTAGAAGTAATATACCATAAGTCAATGTGAATACGATGAAAATGAACAATATTGAGCTTGATAATTTAATTTTAATTGTTATTAATATGTATAAATTATGTGTCATTCATTTGTTGTCTCTCAACATAGTTTCTTAGAGGTGAAGAAACCAAAATTTGGTGATGGAGAAGAAGAAGAAAATACAAATTTTTAACGCGTATTTTACCATAATACAATGTGATTATGGTGAATACAAATAACATTGAGATTTAATATTTTATTTTAGTGATTACCCATGTAGATATAATTTATTTGTCATTCATTTATAGTCTTTTAACATTGTGGCTTACTGACAAAGAAACATGAAATTTGGTGATGGAGAAGAAACATATTGACCATATTTACATCTATTTTACCATAATTCAATAAGAAAATGGTAAATATAAATAAATTTGAGCTTGATTGTTTAATTTTTATTTTTACCTATATTATATAATATATAAGTCATGGATTATTGACTTTTAACTTTTTTTTTGTGGGGATAAACCTAAAATTTTGTGATGGAGTTGAAAAATAAAATATAATTAATTTTTTTACATCTACTATAGTCTAAAATTTTTGTTTCTTAGTGATAAAAAAACTTAAGACTTTGGGATGGTAAAGAAAAATATTGAATATTTTTAGAAGTAATATACCGTAAGTCAATGTGAATACGATGAAAATGAACAATATTGAGCTTGATTATTTAATTTTAATTGTTATTAATATGTATAAATTATGGGTCATACATTTGTAGTCTCTCAACATAGTTTCTTAGAGGTGAAAAAACCAAAATTTGATGATGGAAAAGAAGAAGAAAATACAAATTTTTTACACGTATTATACCATAATACAATGTGATTATGGTGAATACAAATAACATTGAGATTTAATATTTTATTTCAGTGATTACCCATGTAGATATAGTTTATTTGTCATTCATTTATAGTCTTTTAACTATGTGGCTTATTGACATAGAAGCATGAAATTTTGTGATGGAGAAGAAAAATATTGAACATATTTACATCTAATTTACCATAATTCAATGTGAAAATGGTATATATAAATAAATTTGAGCTTGATTATTTAATTTTTATTTTTACCTATATTATATAAAATATAAGTCATGGACTATAGTCTTTAAACATTGTTTTTTAGTGGAGATAAACCTAAAATTTTGTGATGGAGTTTAAAAATAAAATATAATTAATTTTTACATCTACTATAGTCTATTATTTATGTTTCCTACTTATACAAAAACTTAAGACTTTGGGATGGTGAAGAAAAATATTGAATATTTTTAAGGTAATATACTGTAAGTCAATGTGAATACGATGAAAATGAATAATATTGAGGTTGATTATTTAATTTTAATTGTTATTAATATGAATAAATTATGGGTCATTCATTTGTATTCTCTCAACATAGTTTCTTAGAGGTGATGAAACCAAAATTTGGTGATGGAGAAGAAGAAGAAAATAAAAAAGATTTACACGTAGTATACCATATTACAATGTGATTATGGTGAATAAAAATAACATTGAGATTTAATATTTTATTTGAGTGATTACCCATGTAGATATAATTTATTTGTCATTCATTTATAGTCTTTTAACTCTGTGGCTTACTGACGAAGAAACATGAAATTTTGTGATGGAGAAGAAACATATTGAACATATTTACATCTAATTTACTATAATTCAATGTGAAAATGGTAAATATAAATAAATTTTAGCTTGATTATTTAATTTTTATTTTTACCTATATTATATAAAATATAAGTCATGGATTATAGTCGTTGAACTTTGTTTTTTTAGTGGGGATAAACCTAAAATTTTGTGATACAGTTGAAAAATAAAATATAATTAATTTTTTTACATCTACTATAGTCTATTATTTTTGTTGCTTAGTGATAAAAAAAACTTAAGACTTTGGGATGGGGAAGAAAAATATTGAATGTTTTTAGAAGTAATATACCGTAAGTCAATGTGAATAGGATGAAAATGAACAATATTGAGCTTGATTATTTAATTTTAATCGTTATTAATATGTACAAATTATGGGTTATTCATTTGTAGTCTCTCAACATAGTTTCTTATAGGTGAAGAAACCTAAATTTGGTGATGGAGAAGAAGAAGAAAATACAAATTTTGTACACGTATTATACCATAATACAATGTGATTATGGTGAATACAAATAACATTGAGATTTAATTTTGTATTTTAGTGATTACCCATGTAGATATAATTTATTTGTCATTCCTTTATAGTCTTTTATCTTTGTGGCTTACTGACGAAGAAACATGAAATTTGGTGATGGAGAAGAAATATACTGAACATATTTACATCTAATTTACCATAATTCAATGTGAAAATGGTATATATAAATAAATTTGAGCTTGATTATTTAATTTTTATTTTTACCTATATTATATAAAATATAAGTCATGGACTATAGTCTTTAAACATTGTTTTTTAGTGGGGATAAACCTAAAATTTTGTGATGGAGTTGAAAAATAAAATATAATTAATTTTTACATCTACTATAGTCTATTATTTATGTTTCCTACTTATACAAAAACTTAAGACTTTGGGATGGTGAAGAAAAACATTGAATATTTTTAAGGTAATATACTGTAAGTCAATGTGAATACGATGAAAATGAATAATATTGAACTTGATTATTTAATTTTAATTGTTATTAATATGAATAAATTATGGGTCATTCATTTGTAGTCTCTAAACATAGTTTCTTAGAGGTGAAGAAACCAAAATTTGGTGATGGAGAAGAAGAAGAAAATAAAAAAAATTTACACGTATTATACCATATTACAATGTGATTATGGTGAATAAAAATAACATTGAGATTTAATATTTTATTTTAGTGATTACCCATGTAGATATAATTTATTTGTCATTCATTTATAGTCTTTTAACTCTGTGGCTTACTGACGAAGAAACATGAACTTTTGTGATGGAGAAGAAACATATTGAACATATTTATATCTAATTTACTATAATTCAATGTGAAAATGGTAAATATAAATAAATTTTAGCTTGATTATTTAATTTTTATTTTTACCTATATTATATAAAATATAAGTCATGGATTATAGTCGTTGAACTTTGATTTTTTAGTGGGGATAAACCGAAAATTTTGTGATAGAGTTGAAAAACAAAATATATCTAATTTTTTTACATCTACTATAGTCTATTATTTGTGTTGCTTAGTGATAAAAAAAACTTAAGACTTTGGGATGGTGAAGAAAAATATTGAATGTTTTTAGAAGTAATATACCGTAAGTCAATGTGAATACGATGAAAATGAACAATATTGAGCTTGATTATTTAATTTTAATTGTTATTAATATATACAAATTATGGGTCATACATTTGTAGTCTCTCAACATAGTTTCTTAGAGGTGAAGAAACCAAAATTTGGTGATGGAGAAGAAGAAAATACAAATTTTTTACACGTATTATACCATAATACAATGTGATTATGGTGAATACAAATAACATTGAGATTTAATATTTTTTTTTAGTGATTACCCATGTAGATATAATTTATTTGTCATTCATTTGTAGTCTTTTAACTATGTGGCTTACTGACGAAGAAACATGAAATTTAGTGATGTTAAAGAAACATATCGAACATATTTACATCTAATTTACAATTATTTAATGTGAAAATAGTAATAATAAATAAATTTGAGCTTGATTATTTAATTTTTATTTTTACCTATAAAATATAAGTCATGGATTATAGTATTTGAACTTTGTTTTTTAGTGGGGATAAACCTAAAATTTTGTGATGGAGTTGAAAAATAAAATATAATTAATTTTTTACATCTACTATAGTCTATTATTTTTGTTACTTAGTGAAAAAAATCTTAAGACTTAGGGATGGTGAAGAATAGTATTGATTATTTTTAGAAGTAATATACCCTAAGTCAATGTGAATACGATGAAAATGAACAATATTGAGCTTGATTATTTAATTTTAATTATTACTAATATGTATAAATTATGGTTCATTCATTTGTGGTCTCTCAACATAGTTTCTTATAGGTGAAGAAACCAAAATTTGGTGATGGAGAAGAAGAAGAAAATACAAATTTTTTACACATATTATACAATAATACAATGTGATTATGGTGAATACAAATAACATTGAGATTTAATATTTTATTTTAGTGATTCCCATGTAGATATAATTTATTTGTCATTCATTTATAGTCTTTTAACTCTGTGGCTTCTTGACGAAGAAACATGAACTTTTGTGATGGAGAAGAAACATATTGAACATATTTACATCTAATTTACCATAATTCAATGTGAAAATGGTATATATAAATAAATTTTAGCTTGATTATTTAATTTTTATTTTTACCTATATTATATAAAATATAAGTCATAGATTATTGTCTTTTAACTTTTTTTTTGTGGGGATAAACCTAAAATTTTGTGATGGAGTTGAAAAATAAAATATAATTAATTTTTTTACATGTACTATATCCTATTATTTTTGTTGCTTAGTGATAAAAAAACATTAGACTTTGGGATGGTAAAGAAAAATATTGAATATTTTTAGAAGTAATATACCATAAGTCAATGTGAATACGATGAAAATGAACAATATTGAGCTTGATTATTTAATTTTAATTGTTATTAATATGTATAAATTATGGGTTATTCATTTGTAGTCTCTCAACATAGTTTCTTATAGGTGAAGAAACCAAAATTTGGTGATGGAGAAGAAGAAGAAAATACAAATTATTTACACGTATTATACCATAATACAATGTGATTATGGTGAATACAAATAACATTGAGATTTAATATTTTATTTTAGTGATTACCCATGTAGATATAATTTATTTGTCATTCATTTATAGTCTTTTAACTCTGTGGCTTACTGACGAAGAAACATGAAATTTTGTGATGGAGAAGAAACATATTGAACATATTTACATCTAATTTACTATAATTCAATGTGAAAATGGTAAATATAAATAAATTTTAGCTTGATTATTTAATTTTTATTTTTACCTATATTATATAAAATATAAGTCATGGATTATAGTCGTTGAACTTTGTTTTTTTAGTGGGGATAAACCTAAAATTTTGTGATACAGTTGAAAAATAAAATATAATTAGTTTTTTTACATCTACTATAGTCTATTATTTTTGTTGCTTAGTGATAAAAAAAACTTAAGACTTTGGGATGGTGAAGAAAAATATTGAATGTTTTTAGAAGTAATATACCGTAAGTCAATGTGAATAGGATGAAAATGAACAATATTGAGCTTGATTATTTAATTTTAATCGTTATTAATATGTACAAATTATGGGTTATTCATTTGTAGTCTCTCAACATAGTTTCTTATAGGTGAAGAAACCTAAATTTGGTGATGGAGAAGAAGAAGAAAATACAAATTTTGTACACGTATTATACCATAATACAATGTGATTATGGTGAATACAAATAACATTGAGATTTAATTTTTTATTTTAGTGATTACCCATGTAGATATAATTTATTTGCCATTCCTTTATAGTCTTTTATCTATGTGGCTTACTGACGAAGAAACATGAAATTTGGTGATGGAGAAGAAATATACTGAACATATTTACATCTAATTTACCATAATTCAATGTGAAAATGGTATATATAAATAAATTTGAGCTTGATTATTTAATTTTTATTTTTACCTATATTATATAAAATATAAGTCATGGACTATAGTCTTTAAACATTGTTTTTTAGTGGGGATAAACCTAAAATTTTGTGATGGAGTTGAAAAATAAAATATAATTAATTTTTACATCTACTATAGTCTATTATTTATGTTTCCTACTTATACAAAAACTTAAGACTTTGGGATGGTGAAGAAAAACATTGAATATTTTTAAGGTAATATACTGTAAGTCAATGTGAATACGATGAAAATGAATAATATTGAGCTTGATTATTTAATTTTAATTGTTATTAATATGAATAAATTATGGGTCATTCATTTGTAGTCTCTAAACATAGTTTCTTAGAGGTGAAGAAACCAAAATTTGGTGATGGAGAAGAAGAAGAAAATAAAAAAAATTTACACGTATTATACCATATTACAATGTGATTATGGTGAATAAAAATAACATTGAGATTTAATATTTTATTTTATTGATTACCCATGTAGATATAATTTATTTGTCATTCATTTATAGTCTTTTAACTCTGTGGCTTACTGACGAAGAAACATGAACTTTTGTGATGGAGAAGAAACATATTGAACATATTTACATCTAATTTACTATAATTCAATGTGAAAATGGTAAATATAAATAAATTTTAGCTTGATTATTTAATTTTTATTTTTACCTATATTATATAAAATATAAGTCATGGATTATAGTCGTTGAACTTTGATATTTTAGTGGGGATAAACCGAAAATTTTGTGATAGAGTTGAAAAATAAAATATAATTAATTTTTTTACATCTACTATAGTCTATTATTTGTGTTTGCTTAGTGATAAAAAAAAACATAAGACTTTGGGATGGTGAAGAAAAATATTGAATGTTTTTATAAGTAATATACCGTAAGTCAATGTGAATACGATGAAAATGAACAATATTGAGCTTGATTATTTAATTTTAATTGTTATTAATATGTACAAATTATGGGTCATACATTTGTAGTCTCTCAACATAGTTTCTTAGAGGTGAAGAATTCAAAATTTGGTGATGGAGAAGAAGAAAATACAAATTATTTACACGTATTATACCATAATACAATGTGATTATGGTGAATACAAATAACATTGAGATTTAATATTTTTTTTTAGTGATTACCCATGTAGATATAATTTATTTGTCATTCATTTGTAGTCTTTTAACTATGTGGCTTACTGACGAAGAAACATGAAATTTAGTGATGTTAAAGAAACATATTGAACATATTTACATCTAATTTACCATTATTTAATGTGAAAATAGTAATAATAAATAAATTTGAGCTTGATTATTTAATTTTTATTTTTACCTATAAAATATAAGTCATGGATTATAGTATTTGAACTTTGTTTTTTAGTGGGGATAAACCTAAAATTTTGTGATGGAGTTGAAAAATAAAATATAATTAATTTTTTACATCTACTATAGTCTATTATTTTTGTTGCTTAGTGATAAAAAAAACTTAAGACTTTGGGATGGTGAAGAAAAATATTGAATGTTTTTAGAAGTAATATACCGTAAGTCAATGTGAATAGGATGAAAATGAACAATATTGAGCTTGATTATTTAATTTTAATCGTTATTAATATGTACAAATTATGGGTTATTCATTTGTAGTCTCTCAACATAGTTTCTTATAGGTGAAGAAACCTAAATTTGGTGATGGAGAAGAAGAAGAAAATACAAATTTTGTACACGTATTATACCATAATACAATGTGATTATGGTGAATACAAATAACATTGAGATTTAATTTTTTATTTTAGTGATTACCCATGTAGATATAATTTATTTGCCATTCCTTTATAGTCTTTTATCTATGTGGCTTACTGACGAAGAAACATGAAATTTGGTGATGGAGAAGAAATATACTGAACATATTTACATCTAATTTACCATAATTCAATGTGAAAATGGTATATATAAATAAATTTGAGCTTGATTATTTAATTTTTATTTTTACCTATATTATATAAAATATAAGTCATGGACTATAGTCTTTAAACATTGTTTTTTAGTGGGGATAAACCTAAAATTTTGTGATGGAGTTGAAAAATAAAATATAATTAATTTTTACATCTACTATAGTCTATTATTTATGTTTCCTACTTATACAAAAACTTAAGACTTTGGGATGGTGAAGAAAAATATTGAATATTTTTAAGGTAATATACTGTAAGTCAATGTGAATACGATGAAAATGAATAATATTGAGCTTGATTATTTAATTTTAATTGTTATTAATATGAATAAATTATGGGTCATTCATTTGTAGTCTCTCAACATAGTTTCTTAGAGGTGATGAAACCAAAATTTGGTGATGGAGAAGAAGAAGAAAATAAAAAAAATTACACGTATTATACCATATTACAATGTGATTATGGTGAATAAAAATAACATTGAGATTTAATATTTTATTTTAGTGATTACCCATATAGATATAATTTATTTGTCATTCATTTATAGTCTTTTAACTCTGTGGCGTACTGACGAAGAAACATGAAATTTTGTGATGGAGAAGAAACATATTGAACATATTTACATCTAATTTACTATAATTCAATGTGAAAATGGTAAATATAAATAAATTTTAGCTTGATTATTTAATTTTTATTTTTACCTATATTATATAAAATATAAGTCATGGATTATAGTCGTTGAACTTTGTTTTTTTAGTGGGGATAAACCTAAAATTTTGTGATAGAGTTGAAAAATAAAATATAATTAATTTTTTTACATCTACTATAGTCTATTATTTTTGTTGCTTAGTGATAAAAAAAACTTAAGACTTTGGGATGGTGAAGAAAAATATTGATTGTTTTTAGAAGTAATATACCGTAAGTCAATGTGAATAGGATGAAAATGAACAATATTGAGCTTGATTATTTAATTTTAATCGTTATTAATATGTACAAATTATGGGTTATTCATTTTTAGTCTCTCAACATAGTTTCTTATAGGTGAAGAAACCTAAATTTGGTGATGGAGAAGAAGAAGAAAATACAAATTATTTACACGTATTATACCATTATACAATGTGATTATGGTGAATACAAATAACATTGAAATTTAATATTTTATTTTAGTGATTACCCATGTAGATATAATTTATTTGTCATTCCTTTATAGTCTTTTATCTATGTGGCTTACTGACGAAGAAACATGAAATTTGGTGATGGAGAAGAAATATACTGAACATATTTACATCTAATTTACCATAATTAAATGTGAAAATGGTATATATAAATAAATTTGAGCTTGATTATTTAATTTTTATTTTTACCTATATTATATAAAATATAAGTCATGGACTATAGTCTTTAAACATTGTTTTTTAGTGGGGATAAACCTAAAATTTTGTGATGGAGTTGAAAAATAAAATATAATTAATTTTTACATCTACTATAGTCTATTATTTATGTTTCCTACTTATACAAAAACTTAAGACTTTGGGATGGTGAAGGAAAAATATTGAATATTTTTAAGGTAATATACTGTAAGTCAATGTGAATACGATGAAAATGAATAATATTGAGCTTGATTATTTAATTTTAATTGTTATTAATATGAATAAATTATGGGTCATTCATTTGTAGTCTCTCAACATAGTTTCTTAGAGGTGATGAAACCAAAATTTGGTGATGGAGAAGAAGAAGAAAATAAAAAAAATTACACGTATTATACCATATTACAATGTGATTATGGTGAATAAAAATAACATTGAGATTTAATATTTTATTTTAGTGATTACCCATGTAGATATAATTTATTTGTCATTCATTTATAGTCTTTTAACTCTGTGGCTTACTGACGAAGAAACATGAAATTTTGTGATGGAGAAGAAACATATTGAACATATTTACATCTAATTTACTATAATTCAATGTGAAAATGGTAAATATAAATAAATTTTAGCTTGATTATTTAATTTTTATTTTTACCTATATTATATAAAATATAAGTCATGGATTATAGTCGTTGAACTTTGTTTTTTTAGTGGGGATAAACCTAAAATTTTGTGATAGAGTTGAAAAATAAAATATAATTAATTTTTTTACATCTACTATAGTCTATTATTTGTGTTGCTTAGTGATAAAAAAAACTTAAGACTTTGGGATGGTGAAGAAAAATATTGATTGTTTTTAGAAGTAATATACCGTAAGTCAATGTGAATAGGATGAAAATGAACAATATTGAGCTTGATTATTTAACTTTAATCGTTATTAATATGTACAAATTATGGGTTATTCATTTTTAGTCTCTCAACATAGTTTCTTATAGGTGAAGAAACCTAAATTTGGTGATGGAGAAGAAGAAGAAAATACAAATTATTTACACGTATTATACCATAATACAATGTGATTATGGTGAATACAAATAACATTGAGATTTAATATTTTATTTTAGTGATTACCCATGTAGATATAATTTATTTGTCATTCCTTTATAGTCTTTTATCTATGTGGCTTACTGACGAAGAAACATGAAATTTGGTGATGGAGAAGAAATATACTGAACATATTTACATCTAATTTACCATAATTAAATGTGAAAATGGTATATATAAATAAATTTGAGCTTGATTATTTAATTTTTATTTTTACCTATATTATATAAAATATAAGTCATGGACTATAGTCTTTAAACATTGTTTTTTAGTGGGGATAAACCTAAAATTTTGTGATGGAGTTGAAAAATAAAATATAATTAATTTTTACATCTACTATAGTCTATTATTTATGTTTCCTACTTATACAAAAACTTAAGACTTTGGGATGGTGAAGGAAAAATATTGAATATTTTTAAGGTAATATACTGTAAGTCAATGTGAATACGATGAAAATGAATAATATTGAGCTTGATTATTTAATTTTAATTGTTATTAATATGAATAAATTATGGGTCATTCATTTGTAGTCTCTCAACATAGTTTCTTAAAGGTGATGAAACCAAAATTTGGTGATGGAGAAGAAGAAGAAAATAAAAAAAATTACACGTATTATACCATATTACAATGTGATTATGGTGAATAAAAATAACATTGAGATTTAATATTTTATTTTAGTGATTACCCATGTAGATATAATTTATTTGTCATTCATTTATAGTCTTTTAACTCTGTGGCGTACTGACGAAGAAACATGAAATTTTGTGATGGAGAAGAAACATATTGAACATATTTACATCTAATTTACTATAATTCAATGTGAAAATGGTAAATATAAATAAATTTTAGCTTGATTATTTAATTTTTATTTTTACCTATATTATATAAAATATAAGTCATGGATTATAGTCGTTGAACTTTGTTTTTTTAGTGGGGATAAACCTAAAATTTTGTGATAGAGTTGAAAAATAAAATATAATTAATTTTTTTACATCTACTATAGTCTATTATTTTTGTTGCTTAGTGATAAAAAAAACTTAAGACTTTGGGATGGTGAAGAAAAATATTGATTGTTTTTAGAAGTAATATACCGTAAGTCAATGTGAATAGGATGAAAATGAACAATATTGAGCTTGATTATTTAATTTTAATCGTTATTAATATGTACAAATTATGGGTTATTCATTTTTAGTCTCTCAACATAGTTTCTTATAGGTGAAGAAACCTAAATTTGGTGATGGAGAAGAAGAAGAAAATACAAATTATTTACACGTATTATACCATAATACAATGTGATTATGGTGAATACAAATAACATTGAAATTTAATATTTTATTTTAGTGATTACCCATGTAGATATAATTTTTTGTCATTCCTTTATAGTCTTTTATCTATGTGGCTTACTGACGAAGAAACATGAAATTTGGTGATGGAGAAGAAATATACTGAACATATTTACATCTAATTTACCATAATTAATTGTGAAAATGGTATATATAAATAAATTTGAGCTTGATTATTTAATTTTTATTTTTACCTATATTATATAAAATATAAGTTATGGACTATAGTCTTTAAACATTGTTTTTTAGTGGGGATAAACCTAAAATTTTGTGATGGAGTTGAAAAATAAAATATAATTAATTTTTACATCTACTATAGTCTATTATTTATGTTTCCTACTTATACAAAAACATAAGACTTTGGGATGGTGAAGAAAAATATTGAATATTTTTAAGGTAATATACTGTAAGTCAATGTGAATACTATGAAAATGAATAATATTGAGCTTGATTATTTAATTTTATTTGTTATTAATATGAATAAATTATGGGTCATTCATTTGTAGTCTCTCAACATAGTTTCTTAAAGGTGATGAAACCAAAATTTGGTGATGGAGAAGAAGAAGAAAATAAATAAAAATTACACGTATTATACCATATTACAATGTGATTATGGTGAATAAAAATAACATTGAGATTTAATATTTTATTTTAGTGATTACCCATGTAGATATAATTTATTTGTCATTCATTTATAGTCTATTAACTCTGTGGCTTACTGACGAAGAAACATGAAATTTTGTGATGGAGAAGAAACATATTGATTATAGTTACATCTAATTTACTATAATTCAATGTGAAAATGGTAAATATAAATAAATTTTAGCTTGATTATTTAATTTTTATTTTTACCTATATTATATAAAATATAAGTCATGGATTATAGTCGTTGAACTTTGTTTTTTTAGTGGGGATAAACCTAAAATTTTGTGATAGAGTTGAAAAATAAAATATAATTAATTTTTTTACATCTACTATAGTCTATTATTTTTGTTGCTTAGTGATAAAAAAAACTTAAGACTTTGGGATGGTGAAGAAAAATATTGATTGTTGTTAGAAGTAATATATCGTAAGTCAATGTGAATAGGATGAAAATGAACAATATTGAGCTTGATTATTTAATTTTATTTGTTATTAATATGTATAAATTATGTGTCATTCATTTGTTGTCTCTCAACATAGTTTCTTAGAGGTGAAGAAACCTAAATTTGGTGATGGAGAAGAAGAAGAAAATACAAATTATTTACACGTATTATACCATAATACAATGTGATTATGGTGAATACAAATAACATTGAAATTTAATATTTTATTTTAGTGATTACCCATGTAGATATAATTTTTTGTCATTCCTTTATAGTCTTTTATCTATGTGGCTTACTGACGAAGAAACATGAAATTTGGTGATGGAGAAGAAATATACTGAACATATTTACATCTAATTTACCATAATTAATTGTGAAAATGGTATATATAAATAAATTTGAGCTTGATTATTTAATTTTTATTTTTACCTATATTATATAAAATATAAGTTATGGACTATAGTCTTTAAACATTGTTTTTTAGTGGGGATAAACCTAAAATTTTGTGATGGAGTTGAAAAATAAAATATAATTAATTTTTACATCTACTATAGTCTATTATTTATGTTTCCTACTTATACAAAAACTTAAGACTTTGGGATGGTGAAGAAAAATATTGAATATTTTTAAGGTAATATACTGTAAGTCAATGTGAATACTATGAAAATGAATAATATTGAGCTTGATTATTTAATTTTATTTGTTATTAATATGAATAAATTATGGGTCATTCATTTGTAGTCTCTCAACATAGTTTCTTAAAGGTGATGAAACCAAAATTTGGTGATGGAGAAGAAGAAGAAAATAAAAAAAAATTACACGTATTATACCATATTACAATGTGATTATGGTGAATAAAAATAACATTGAGATTTAATATTTTATTTTAGTGATTACCCATGTAGATATAATTTATTTGTCATTCATTTATAGTCTATTAACTCTGTGGCTTACTGACGAAGAAACATGAAATTTTGTGATGGAGAAGAAACATATTGATTATAGTTACATCTAATTTACTATAATTCAATGTGAAAATGGTAAATATAAATAAATTTTAGCTTGATTATTTAATTTTTATTTTTACCTATATTATATAAAATATAAGTCATGGATTATAGTCGTTGAACTTTGTTTTTTTAGTGGGGATAAACCTAAAATTTTGTGATAGAGTTGAAAAATAAAATATAATTAATTTTTTTACATCTACTATAGTCTATTATTTTTGTTGCTTAGTGATAAAAAAAACTTAAGACTTTGGGATGGTGAAGAAAAATATTGATTGTTGTTAGAAGTAATATATCGTAAGTCAATGTGAATAGGATGAAAATGAACAATATTGAGCTTGATTATTTAATTTTAATCGTTATTAATATGTACAAATTATGGGTTATTCATTTGTAGTCTCTCAACATAGTTTCTTATAGGTGAAGAAACCTAAATTTGGTGATGGAGAAGAAGAAGAAAATACAAATTTTTTACATGTATTATACCATAATACAATGTGATTATGGTGAATACAAATAACATTGAGATTTAATATTTTATTTTAGTGATTACCCATGTAGATATAATTTATTTGTCATTCCTTTATAGTCTTTTATCTATGTGGCTTACTGACGAAGAAACATGAAATTTGGTGATGGAGAAGAAATATACTGAACATATTTACATCTAATTTACCATAATTCCATGTGAAAATGGTATATATAAATAAATTTGAGCTTGATTATTTAATTTTTATTTTTACCTATATTATATAAAATATAAGTCATGGACTATAGTCTTTAAACATTGTTTTTTAGTGGGGATAAACCTAAAATTTTGTGATGGAGTTGAAAAATAAAATATAATTAATTTTTACATCTACTATAGTCTATTATTTATGTTTCCTACTTATACAAAAACATAAGACTTTGGGATGGTGAAGAAAAATATTGAATATTTTTAAGGTAATATACTGTAAGTCAATGTGAATACGATGAAAATGAATAATATTGAGCTTGATTATTTAATTTTAATTGTTATTAATATGAATAAATTATGGGTCATTCATTTGTAGTCTCTCAACATAGTTTCTTAGAGGTGATGAAACCAAAATTTGGTGATGGAGAAGAAGAAGAAAATAAAAAAAATTTACACGTATTATACCATATTACAATGTGATTATGGTGAATAAAAATAACATTGAGTTTTAATATTTTATTTTAGTGATTACCCATGTAGATATAATTTATTTGTCATTCATTTATAGTCTTTTAACTCTGTGGCTTACTGACGAAGAAACATGAACTTTTGTGATGGAGAAGAAACATATTGAACATATTTACATCTAATTTACTATAATTCAATGTGAAAATGGTAAATATAAATAAATTTTAGCTTGATTATTTAATTTTTATTTTTACCTATATTATATAAAATATAAGTCATGGATTATAGTCGTTGAACTTTCTTTTTTTAGTGGGGATAAACCGAAAATTTTGTGATAGAGTTGAAAAATAAAATATAATTAATTTTTTTACATCTACTATAGTCTATTATTTTTGTTGCTTAGTGATAAAAAAAACTTAAGACTTTGGGATGGTGAAGAAAAATATTGAATGTTTTTAGAAGTAATATACCGTAAGTCAATGTGAATACGATGAAAATGAACAATATTGAGCTTGATTATTTAATTTTAATTATTATTAATATGTACAAATTATGGGTCATACATTTCTAGTCTCTCAACATAGTTTCTTAGAGGTGAAGAAACCAAAATTTGGTGATGGAGAAGAAGAAAATACAAATTTTTTACACGTATTATACCATAATACAATGTGATTACGGTAAATACAAATAACATTGAGATTTAATATTTTATTTTAGTTACTACCCATGTAGATATAATTTATTTGTCATTCATTTATAGTCTTTTAACTATGTGGCTTATTGACATAGAAGCATGAAATTTTGTGATGGAGAAGAAACATATTGAACATATTTACATCTAATTTACCATAATTCAATGTGAAAATGGTAAATATAATAAATTTGAGCTTGATTATTTAATTTTGATTTTTACCTATATTATATAAAATATAAGTTCTGGATTATAGTCTTTAAACTTTGTTTTTTAGTGGAGATAAACCTAAAATTTTGTGATGGAGTTGAAAAATAAAATATAATTAATTTTTTACATCTACTATAGTGTATTATGTTTGTTTCTTAGTGATAAAAAAAACATAAGACTTTGGGATGGTGAAGAATAGTATTGAATATTTTTAGAAGTAATATACCGTAAATCAATGTGAATACGATGAAAATGAACAATATTGAGCTTGATTATTTAATTTTATTTGTTATTAATATGTATAAATTATGTGTCATTCATTTGTTGTCTCTCAACATAGTTTCTTAGAGGTGAAGAAACCTAAATTTGGTGATGGAGAAGAAGAAGAAAATACAAATTTTTTACACGTATTATACCATAATACAATGTGATTATGGTGAATACAAATAACATTGAGATTTAATATTTTATTTTAGTGATTACCCATGTAGATATAATTTATTTGTCATTCCTTTATAGTCTTTTATCTATGTGGCTTACTGACGAAGAAACATGAAATTTGGTGATGGAGAAGAAATATACTGAACATATTTACATCTAATTTACCATAATTCCATGTGAAAATGGTATATATAAATAAATTTGAGCTTGATTATTTAATTTTTATTTTTACCTATATTATATAAAATATAAGTCATGGACTATAGTCTTTAAACATTGTTTTTTAGTGGGGATAAACCTAAAATTTTGTGATGGAGTTGAAAAATAAAATATAATTAATTTTTACATCTACTATAGTCTATTATTTATGTTTCCTACTTATACAAAAACATAAGACTTTGGGATGGTGAAGAAAAATATTGAATATTTTTAAGGTAATATACTGTAAGTCAATGTGAATACAATGAAAATGAATAATATTGAGCTTGATTATTTAATTTTAATTGTTATTAATATGAATAAATTATGGGTCATTCATTTGTAGTCTCTCAACATAGTTTCTTAGAGGTGATGAAACCAAAATTTGGTGATGGAGAAGAAGAAGAAAATAAAAAAAATTTACACGTATTATACCATATTACAATGTGATTATGGTGAATAAAAATAACATTGAGTTTTAATATTTTATTTTAGTGATTACCCATGTAGATATAATTTATTTGTCATTCATTTATAGTCTTTTAACTCTGTGGCTTACTGACGAAGAAACATGAACTTTTGTGATGGAGAAGAAACATATTGAACATATTTACATCTAATTTACTATAATTCAATGTGAAAATGGTAAATATAAATAAATTTTAGCTTGATTATTTAATTTTTATTTTTACCTATATTATATAAAATATAAGTCATGGATTATAGTCGTTGAACTTTCTTTTTTTAGTGGGGATAAACCGAAAATTTTGTGATAGAGTTGAAAAATAAAATATAATTAATTTTTTTACATCTACTATAGTCTATTATTTTTGTTGCTTAGTGATAAAAAAAACTTAAGACTTTGGGATGGTGAAGAAAAATATTGAATGTTTTTAGAAGTAATATACCGTAAGTCAATGTGAATACGATGAAAATGAACAATATTGAGCTTGATTATTTAATTTTAATTATTATTAATATGTACAAATTATGGGTCATACATTTCTAGTCTCTCAACATAGTTTCTTAGAGGTGAAGAAACCAAAATTTGGTGATGGAGAAGAAGAAGAAAATACAAATTTTTTACACGTATTTTACCATGATACAATGTGATTATGGTGAATACAAATAACATTGAGATTTAATATTTTATTTTAGTGATTACCCGTGTAGATATAATTTATTTGTCATTCATTTATAGTCTTTTAACTATGTGGCTTATTGACAAAGAAACATGAAATTTGGTGATGGAGAAGAAACATATTGAACATATTTACATCTATTTTACCATAATTCAATGTGAAAATGGTAAATATAAATAAATTTGAGCTTGATTATTTAATTTTTCTTTTTACCTATATTATATAAAATATAAGTCATGGATTATAGTCTTTGAACTTTGTTTTTTAGTGTGGATAAACCTAAACTTTTGTGATGGTGTTGAAAAATAAAATATAATTAATTTTTTTACATCTACTAAAGTCTATTATTTTTATTGCTTAGTGATAAAAAAAACTTAAGACTTTGGTATGGTGAAGAAAAATATTGAATATTTTTAGAAGTAATATACCATAAGTCAATGTGAGTACGATGAAAATGAACAATATTGAGCTTGATTATTTAATTTTAATTGTTATTAATATGTATAAATTATGTGTCATTCATTTGTTGTCTCTCAACATAGTTTCTTAGAGGTGAAGAAATCAAAATTTGGTGATGGAGAAGAAGAAGAAAATACAAAGTTTTTTACACGTATTATACCATAATACAATGTGATTATGGTGAATACAAATAACATTGCGATTTAATATTTTATTTTAGTGATTAGCCATGTAGATATAATTTATTTGTCATTCATTTATAGTCTTTTATCTATGTGGCTTACTGACGAATAAACATGAAATTTGGTGATGGAGAAGAAATATATAGAACATATTTACATCTAATTTACCATAATTCAATGTGAAAATGGTATTTATAAATAAATTTGAGCTTGATTATTTAATTTTTATTTTTACCTATATTATATAAAATATAAGTCATGGATTATAGTCTTTAAACATTGTTTTTTAGTGGGGATAATCCTAAATTTTTGTGATGGAGTTGAAAAATAAAATATAATTAATTTTTACATCTACTATAGTCTATTATTTATGTTTCCTACTTATACAAAAACTTAAGACTTTGGGATGGTGAAGAAAAATATTGAATATTTTTAAGGTAATATACTGTAAGTCAATGTGAATACGATGAAAATGAATAATATTGAGCTTGATTATTTAATTTTAATTGTTATTAATATGAATAAATTATGGGTCATTCATTTGTAGTCTCTCAACATAGTTTCTTAGAGGTGAAGAAACCAAAATTTGGTGATGGAGAAGAAGAAGAAAATACAAATTTTTTACACGTATTATACCATAATACAATGTGATTATGGTGAATACAAATAACATTGAGATTTAATATTTTATTTTAGTGATTCCCATGTAGATATAATTTATTTGTCATTCATTTATAGTATTTTAACTCTGTGGCTTACTGACGAAGAAACATGAACTTTTGTGATGGAGAAAAAACATATTGAACATATTTACATCTACTTTACCATAATTCAATGTGAAAATGGTAAATATAAATATATTTTAGCTTGATTATTTAATTTTTATTTTTACCTATATTATATAAAATATAAGTCATGGATTATAGTCTTTTAACTTTGTTTTTTTGTGGGGATAAACCTAAAATTTTGTGATGGAGTTGAAAAATAAAATATAACTAATTTTTTTACATCTACTATAGTCTATTATTTTTGTTGCTTATTGATAAAAAAAACTTAAGACTTTGGGATGGTGAAGAAAAATATTGAATATTTTTAGAAATAATATACCGTAAGTCAATGTGAATACGATGAAAATAAACAATATTGAGCTTGATTATTTAATTTTAATTGTTATTAATATGTATAAATTATGGGTCATTCATTTGTAGTCTCTCAACATAGTTTCTTATAGGTGAAGAAACCAAAATTTGGTGATGGAGAAGAAGAAGAAAATACAAATTTTTTACACGTATTATACCATAATACAATGTGATTATGGTGAATACAAATAACATTGAGATTTAATAATTTATTTTAGTGATTACCCATGTAGATATAATTTATTTGTCATTCCTTTATAGTCTTTTATCTATGTGGCTTACTGACGAAGAAACATGAAATTTGGTGATGGAGAAGAAATATACTGAACATATTTAAATCTAAATTACCATATTTCAATGTGAAAATGGTATATATAAATAAATTTGAGCTTGATTATTTAATTTTTATTTTTACCTATATTATATAAAATATAAGTCATGGACTATATTTAAACATTGTTTTTTAGTGGGGATAAACCTAAAATTTTGTGATGGAGTTGAAAAATAAAATATAATTAATTTTTACATCTACTTTAGTCTATTATTTATGTTTCCTACTTATACAAAAACTTAAGACTTTGGGATGGTGAAAAAAAATATTGAATATTTTTAAGGTAATATACTATAAGTCAATGTGAATACGATGAAAATGAATAATATTGAGCTTGATTATTTAATTTTAATTGTTATTAATATGAATAAATTATGGGTCATTCATTTGTAGTCTCTCAACATAGTTTCTTAGAGGTGAAGAAACCAAAATTTGGTGATGGAGAAGAAGAAGAAAATAAAAAAAATTTACACGTATTATACCATATTACAATGTGATTATGGTGAATACAAATAACATTGAGATTTAATATTTTATTTTAGTGATTACCCATGTAGATATAATTTATTTGTCATTCATTTATAGTCTTTTAACTCTGTGGCTTACTGACGAAGAAACATGAAATTTGGTGATGGAGAAGAAACATATTGAACATATTTACATCTAATTTACCATAATTAAATGTGAAAATGGTATATATAAATAAATTTGAGCTTGATTATTTAATATTTATTTTTACCTATATTATATAAAATATAAGTCATGGATTATAGTCTTTGAACTTTGTTTTTTAGTGGGGATAAACCTAAAATTTTGTGATGGAGTTGAAAAATAAAATATAATTAATTTTTTTATATCCACTATGCCAAAAAAGACCTTTAGCAGCGCTTTTTTTGGCCTTTAGCAGCGCTGCTAAAGGTAAAGGCAGCGCTTTTTTTATGGAAAAAGCGATGCTAAAGGCTCCCTTCAGCAGCACTTTTAGCAGCGCTTTTATAGCCCTTTAGCAGCGCTTTCATAAGCGCTGCATATTCCCCCCAACCATCCCCCCCTTTAGCAGCGCTTTCACAAAGCGCTGTCTTAGAGCCCCCCTTTAGCAGCGCTTTTACAAAGCGCTGCCATAGCCCCCCCTTTAGCAGCGCTTTTTTGTAAAAGCGTTGTCTAATGTCCCAGATTTTAAATTTTTTTTTTAAAATATTCACCCTATTTTGTATATTTACCAACAACCTGCTTATAATTCAGGCTTTTATTTCAACACTTTGGCCTTATATATACAATTCAAAACTTTGGCCTTAAATATACAATTCAAAACTTTGGCCTTATATATACAATTCAAAACTTTGGATACATTGTAACTCATCACTTTGTTCATAAACATTTTAATACACATAAACCTGCTTAAATATGTTACAACAAAATTCGATCCTCAGAATTACAACATCACAAATACATTCAATTTACATATAATTACAATTCTTCCAATCCGATAACTTTATACAATTCTCAACCCAAGAATAAATTGACACCATTCCTCTTTAATTTCTTCCAATTATGCTTTCGTGTAAGTAGCGCACTTGAATTCATCAAAATACTACATAATATAACAGAACATGCAAGATTTAATTTTAAAACTAATTACTCATATGAAGTATCGGATAATTATCAAAATGAATCATATAACTTATATAATGAATTGATCCATACCATGACTGGAATCTCAAGTTGACCAGAAAGAATAATTTCCCTCATAAAGCGCAATACAAAATATCCACAGTCAATACCATTGCGCTGCCGAGGACACTGTAAATGGAAAAAACAAACGAACATTTATCAGGATATATAGTTTAAATAGTTTTATCAAGTAGAACCACTATAACAGTCAAACATGGGAAAATATACCTCCACTCTGATCCAGTTGCTCCCGTTCATCCCTTGAAACTGTCACAACTTTATTTCCAATTAACTGTTTACCTACTATTTTTTCAACAACATGAGATTTTAGGAGGCCAATGGATTGAACGTTGGACAAATATTCAGTACAAAACTCAATAGCTTCTTCAAAAATGTATCGTTCAACAATACATCCCTCTGGTCGACTTCGGTTTTTCACATACCCTTTTAATATTTTCATATAACGTTCAACAGGGTACATCTATCTCATATAGGCAGGTCCACACAGTTGTTTCTCTTTCACAAGATGAACAACTAGATGTACCATTATGTCAAAAAATGATGGAGGAAAATACATTTCAAGCTCGCACAAAGTAATAACTATTTCTCTTTGCAATGTTGGTAAGATCGCAGGATCTATCACCTTACTACAAATTGACCTAAAGAAAAAACACAATTTAGTTATTGCGCCTCTCACTTTTTCTGGAAAAATAGAACGTATACCTATTGGTAGAAAGTGTTCCATTATAACATGGCAATCATGTATCTTTAAACTCTTTAACTTGAGGTCTTTCATAGAAACAAGTCTTCTAATATCTGAAGAGTATCCTTCTGGAACTTTAACTTCACTCAGAAACTTACACAGTATCTTTTTCTCCTTTCTAGATAAAGTATAAGCAGCAGGTGGTAGATATGTGCGATTTCCTTTCTTCAAGGGTCCTAATTCATTTCTTATTCCCATTGCTACTAAGTCCTTTCTTGCTTTAAGGCCATCCTTAGACTTTCCTTGTATATTGAGTAACGTACCAATAACACTTTCAAATACATTTTTTTCAATATGCATAACATCAAGAAAATGTCTTACATACAACGACTTCCAATACGGCAACTCAAACAAAATTAACCTCTTCTTCCACCCACGCGTGACAAGCGTATAAGAAAAAGGCTTGCCAAACTT
Source organism: Lathyrus sativus (assembly GCA_963859935.3). Lineage (NCBI taxonomy): Eukaryota > Viridiplantae > Streptophyta > Magnoliopsida > Fabales > Fabaceae > Lathyrus > Lathyrus sativus. The sequence goes on from CAWUDS030001526.1 coordinate 61,726, forward strand.
AGTACTCACATCTTTCACCTTTTCAAAAATTTGTTCGTCGGTCAATGTAGGTGGAGCTTTACGTTGTTATGAATTTCCATTGAATGCTTTTCTCCACCCACGGTAGTGATGACTAGAATTTAAGAATCTACGATGACCAAGAAAGACATTCTTCTGACCAAATTCCAACCGCGTCCAATCTGTGTTTTCTTCACAGATAGGACACACACATTGACCTTTAATGCTATACCCCGATAGATTTCCGTATGCTGGGAAATCATTAATTGTGCCAAACAACATCGCCCTCAAATTGAAAATTTCTTTCTTATATCCATCATAAACCTCCACACCGTTCTCCCACAAACTCTTTAAGTCTTCGATTAGAGGTGTCAGGTATACGTCTATGTCATTCCCTGGTTGTTTAGGGCCAGAAATTAACATAGATAACATCATGTACTTACGCTTCATACATAGCCATGGAGGTAGGTTATAAATCATAATAATTACAGGCCAGGTGGAATGTAAGATACTCTACAGACCATGCGGATTCATTCCATCAGTCGATAATTCCAAGCGAAGGTTTCTAGCTTCTTCTCCAAAATCAGGATAATCATTATCAATTTTCATCCACTGTGGTGAATCTGCCAGATGTCGATACTTCCCATCTACAATTCTATCATCTGCATGCCAAGTCAGGTGTTTTGCATCTGTTTCACTACGAAACATGCGTCTGAATCTCGGAATTATAGGAAAATACCATAATACTTTTGCTGGTGACAATTTTTTCTTATACCGAGATACACCGCATTTAGGACACTCGTTTAATGATGCATATTCATTTCGAAACAAAATGCAATCATTTGGACAAGCATGTATCTTATCATAGCTCATGCCAATAGAGCATAACATTTTTTTAGCTTCATAGGTTTGATTGGGAAGAACATTATCCTCTGGAAGCATCTCTTGAAGTAGGGCTAACAACTCTGTGAAACTTTTATCCGACCATCCATTACCCACCTTTAAATTGTACAACTTTAATACCGCGGACAATCTTGTGAAAGTAGTGCAACCTTTATACAACGGTTTCTCTGCATCGCTTACCAACCTCTCAAACATCTCGGGACAATCTTGAAGATCTTCTTCAAGTACTTCTGCAATCTCTTCGACTCGATCACAATTATATGTATCCCTGCCATTGTCCTTTGAAGCACATATCGTATTATTCCGGGGTTCAACATTCTCATTACTTATCTCACCATGTAATGTCCAACATATGTAACTTCGATCAATTCCATGTCTCATTAAATGAGATTCCAACTGAACGGCGTCAACTCGACGCCCATAACAGCATCCTAAGCAAGGACATGTGATCCTACTGGGGTCTTTGGCGTGTTCAACAGCAAACTTAATGAACTTTGATACCCCATTCTCGTACTCTTTTGACAATCGATTACCAGACATCCATTTTTTATCCATACTAATTGAGTAATCTACACTAAACTATAAAAGTTAAACAAAACAGAGGATACATGTAAGAAAATCACTAACTTCTAAGAATGCTACGCAATAGGATGCTTGGAAACGATCACAACTTTGTTCTTCACAGGTAACCCCTATAGCAGACAAAATATAAATTTTATTAAAATCATATTAATAATTAACCAAGACAAAAATACTAGATAATCCACCAAAACAAATCATATTAAAAATACTTGATAATCCTTAAACCAAAATGACACCCTTACTAAACATTGAGAAATCCTAACTAAACATATAAAACCATAATAACATATAAAACCATATCATATAAAACCATATTCCTGTTGGCTACTCTCTTAAAAAATAGGAATTTCCAAACTATATTAAACATGCAAAATATAAACTCTTGTTTGTCAATCTAAAACATACAAAATATAAACTCTCTTAAAACATATAAACTCTCTTAAAAACATATTCAACAGAGAGACTTAACATAAAAACATATAAATCTCTTATCCACATTTTAATTATTCTTTCTTCCTTTCCATCATTTTCTCTTTATTTCCAAGAATTCTAACCACCAACCCAATAAAGTTATTTTTTCTTAAGTATAAAGTAGTATTAAAGAAATTGGTCCTTACACACACTCTACTCTAACTTTACTCTATGATTGTTATCCATAAATTATTATCATTAACAACTATTAATTAATATTGCTCACCCACTCTAATAAAACTTTGAGGACACCATACATAAACAAACAACGAAACATTGCATTTTCATGACCAAACAGTTATCGCAAACAAAACTCTCTTATAAACTGTCTTATAAACTCTCTTAAAACATACAAAATATAAACTCTCTTAAAAAATATAAACTCTTGTACAAAACATATTCAATTCAAATACTTAACTTGATTCTGGTTATAAACTCTCAAATATAAACTCTCAAATATAAACTCTCATATAAACTCTCAAAAAAACTCTCTGTTTATAAAGACTTAACTTGATTGCATTAAAATAATAAAAACATATTCAGTTCTACTTAAAGATTACAGCAACAATGGTGAAAATATACGTAAAAAAGAAAACCAGAGTAAAACTTCAAATACCGTAACAATGGCGGAAATGCAATGCAGTCGAGTAGAGGGACGGTGAACAGTGGCGAAATGCAATAGAGGAGGGTGACGTTTGGACGACGACAGTTGAACGGCAACGGTGGGTTTATAGGGCAACGTTCTTTGTTCGCCAGAGAAAAAGAAAGAAAGAAATACGTAATGATTGTTCTGTTTCTCATAAAAATTCTGGTGGGTATTTTAAATTAATTCTAACTAAACCTATAGCAGCGCTTTTTAATGACTTTAGCAGCGCTTTAAAAAGCGCTCTCAAAGATCTTCTTATGTACCCCATATAGCAGCGCTTTATGGAAAAAGCGCTCTCGTAGACTAGACCTACAGTACTGCTTTAGAAAAGCGTTGTCTTTAGACTGTCTTAGACCCCCCATTTAGCAGCGCTTTTTGGAAGCACTGTCTTAGGACCCCCCCCCCCTTTAGCAGCGCTTTTTAAAAAGCGTTGTCTTTGGGCTGTCTTAGACCCCCCCTTTTAGCAGCGCTATTTAGAAGCGTTGTCTTAGGACCCCCATTTAGCAGCGCTTTTTGAAAAAGCGTTGTCTTTGGTTATCAATTTTTTTCTTTTTTTTTTTAATTCCACTTTAGCAAGGCTTTTTCTAAAAGCGTTGTCTTTGTATGCGCTGCTAAATGTCAATTCTGGCGTAGTGATCTAATATAGTCTATTATTTTTGTTGCTTAGTGATAAAAAGTATCACTGGTGATGAGTATTATTGAGAGAAACAAAGTCCTGTTGCTAAACTTTACCTACTCTTGGTGGTAAATAGAATGCGACTCTTAAGGAGTGGAAACTTTTACCGATGTTTTTTAAAGATAACGGCCTATTGGAGGAAGGGATTCTTGTTCCTACCTTTTATTGTGTTTTTCTCTACCTCCAATTGGTATCAGAGCTTTGGCTCTGTTATTGATTTGTCTATCAAACACTTAACTGTGTAGAAAGATCCAGCTTGAAAAAAACATTATAGTTGCTGCTAACACAAATCAGAGAGATAGTTACAATGCTAAGCCTTCTGTTTTTGATGGAGAAAAGTTTGACTATTGAAAATATAAAATAGAAATTTTCTTTCTAGGCTATGATGCAGATCTTTGGGATATTGTCACAAATGGTTATGAAATTCCTATATCTGTAATTGGAATTCCCATTATATGAAACAGAATGAATGATGATCAAAAGCATGAGTATTATTTTTGTTGCTTAGTGATAAAAAGTATCACTGGTGATGAGTATTATTGAGAGAAACAAAGTCCTGTTGCTAAACTTTACCTACTCTTGGTGGTAAATAGAATGCGACTCTTAAGGAGTGGAAACTTTTATCGATGTTTTTTGAAGATAACGGCCTGTTGCAGGAAGGGATTCTTGTTCCTACCTTTTATTGTGTTTTTCTCTACCTCCAATTGGTATCAGAGCTTTGGCTCTGTTATTGATTTGTCTATCAAACACTTACTGTGTAGAAAGATCTAGCTTGAAAAAAACATTATGGTTGCTGCTAACACAAATCAGAGAGATAGTTACAATGCTAAGCCTTCTGTTTTTGATGGAGAAAAGTTTGACTATTGAAAATATAAAATAGAAATTTTCTTTCTAGGCTATGATGCAGATCTTTGGGATATTTTCACAAATGGTTATGAAATTCCTATATCTGCAATTGGTATTCCCATTATATGAAATAGAATGAATGATAATCAAAAGCGTGAGTTCAAAATCATCACAAAGCCAGAGCTATCCTTCTCAGTGTTATATCTTACAAAGAATATGAATAAAATTAATAACAGAGATACAACAAAGGATATCTTTGATTCCTTGAGAATGACATATGAAGGTAATACTCAAGTCATGGAAACAAAAGCTTTGGCATTGGTCTAGAAATATGAGGCTTTCAAGATGAAATATGATGAAACCATTGAAACCATGTTCCTAAGACTTCAAACCCTAGTTGCAGAACTTAAGGTGTTGGGCAAAGGTTATTCTACAGTTGATCATGTCAAAAAGATAGTAATAAGCCTTCCCAATAAATGGAGACCAATGGTTATAGCTATTAAGCTATCTAAGGATCTAAACTCCACAAACCTTGAAGTGTTAGTCAGCTCGCTCAGAAGCCATGAAATAAAGGAAGATGAGCCTTAGTAAAAGGGCAAATATGTTGCTCTAAGGTCTAGATCAGAAAGGAATAAGTCAAAAAATACAAAAGCCTTTCAAGCTGAGGAAGAATAAGACTCTGATGAAGAAGGTTTTGATGACGAAGATGAATTGTCTCTTCTCTCCAGAAGAATCAAACAACTCTGGAAGAAAAGACAAAACAACTTTCAAAGGTCCATAAATAGAATAGATCACCCAAGAAATTGCTTCGTGCATCTCTGAAGAAACATCAGCAGTTCTGATGAATGTTGAATGTCTCTGAAGAAACATCAGCAGTTCTGATGAACGTTGAATGTCTCTGAAGAAAAAGAAAGTTATGTGCTTCTAAGAAATTTTTTGCTTCCAACTCGGATATCTAGCTCTAAAGACTCTAAAGACAAGGTTTTGTTAAGCAAGTTCTGAAGATTCTGAAGACATTACTTCTAAAGACTTTGAAGGCTCTGAAGACTCTGATTCTACTCAATCGTTCTTCTTCTGAACTCATCTCTCAGATAAAGATGATTAGAAGATAAGGTCAAAGACGTAAACGTGTGATAAAAAATCTATACAAAAGTTCATTCCCATTTTGGTATAAACTAATTTCTGGTTAGTACTGCTATATGGGATATGGTAAAACTTTACCACTATTATCTTTCACGGTCTTGTCGTTACCGTTGCAACATATGGCATCAAGATTTACGTTTGTACCCTTCAACGTTCAAACATTCGACTATATAAAGAAGTTTCCACCTTATTTGTTGAATAAAAATAACAATGATCAATATGCAAAGTGAAGTACACCCAGTCTAGAAATTCTATCAAAACACAAAGAGTTGTTGCTCATATTTGTGTAATACTTTGTTCGTAACTTTGTTTCATCTGCTTTATAGAAGTACCCTTGTAAACACTTTCTTTGTATCTTCTTTGATATTATTCTTCCTCAAGTGACTAAGTATTACTCTGTAGACTTGAGAGGGATAAGGTGTTTTTCTAAAAACATAGACGAAATTGTTGTAATCCTTCTAGATTAGGGGATTAAGTACTTTTTGAAGGCAAAATCACCTTGGCGGGTGGACTGGAGTAACTTTGTTAACAATGAACCAAGATAAAAATATTTGTGTCTTCTTATTCATTTTCTCTTGTTAACCTTTGTGTTGAAAGCTTTAAAAGTTTAGATTTGGTAAAACCCTAATTCAATCCCCTCCCCTTTTCTTGTGTTTTTCTCTACCTCCAATTGGTATCAGAGCTTTGGCTCTGTTATTGATTTGTCTATCAGACACTTAAGTGTGTAGAAAGATCCAGCTTGAAAAAAACATTATGGCTGCTGCTAACACAAATCATAGAGATAGATACAATGTTAAACCTTCTGTTTTTGATGGAGAAAAGTTTGACTATTGAAAATATAGAATAGAAATTTTCTTTCTAGGCTATGATGCAGATCTTTGGGATATTTTCACAAATGGTTATGAAATACCTATATCTGCAATTGGTATTCCTTTTCTCAGAAACAAAATGAATGATGATCAAAAGTGTGAGTTCAAAATCATCACAAAGCCAAAGTTATCCTTCTCAGTGCTATATCTTACAAAGAATATGAAAAAAATTAATAACAGAGATACAACAAAGGATATCTTTGATTCCTTGAGAATGACATATGAAGGTAATACTCAAGTCATGGAAACAAAAGCTTTGGCATTGGTCTAGAAATATGAGCTTTCAAGATGAAATATGATGAAATCATTGAAACCATGTTCTTAAGATTTCAAACCCTAGTTGCAGGACTTAAGGTGTTGGGCAAAGGTTATTCTATAGTTGATCATGTCAAAAAGATAGTATGAAGCCTTCCCAATAAATGGAGACCCATGGTTATAGCTATTAAGCTATCTAAGGATCTAAACTCCATAAACATTGAAGTGTTAGTGATTGGTGGATTTCAGTTGTGTTTTCAAACGCTGTTTGTGGTTAATTTTGCAATGTTTTTATCTAGTTTTCGAAGCTTTAGTTGTTATTATCTGCATTACTCGTAGTTGTGTGTCTTCGAGTCTTATTTTTAAGTTTATGTTGCTTTTGCCGCTGGTGCGTTTGATTTGGTTTCTTTTAGTGTGTTTTTGGCAGGAATGGATAGCACGACAATCGCACCGCATTCGGAGGCAAAGAAAAGGTGAAAAAGGGAACTCAGAGCTGCAACACGGGTACCCGTGTTGCACAACACGGCCCGTGTCATGAAGGACACGGCTGGCAGACACGGGTGGACCAAAGCAGAAGAAAAAAGAAGACTCAGACATGCAACACGGGTGCCCGTGTCATGCAACACGGCCCGTGTTGCAGCCCTTGGAGAGGAACACGCCCTGAAGAAGCCATCAGCCTGACACGGCCACCCGTGTTGCACAACACGGCCCGTGTCAGGGCCACTGAACGTGAAATTTCTCTGTTTTCTGATTTTTTGCTGTCAGACCTATTTCGAAGGGCATTTGAGACATTTCTCTATGTAATTTGAATTTAGATATAAGAGGCACATTTTAGAAAGTAGAAAACACTTTTGAATTAAGATTAGGATTGACAACTGAGAGGAGAGTTCGGCTGGAAACAGAGGATCGATCAAAAGCGGAAGCGATTGATGATCCAAGGATTTCAACTTACATTGTAATGATCTTCTCCTTTTTAATTCTAATTACTTTTATGTGTACGAAGAACATGAGCAGCTAAACCCCAAGGGTTAGGGGGTGGTCCTAAGTGCGATGTAATGACGTTTGTTTAATTATTCTATGAGAACTATGTTTTTACCTTAATATATTTTATTTTGCATTAATATTACTCGTATTCATATTGGAAAGTAGAATTTGAATCGTGCTTAGGCGTTAGTCTGGAAAGTCAACCTAACACTTTTACAAAATAGTATCACGGTCGATATTGCTTAGGAATGAGGATATCCCGTATCACGTATTTTATGGTCGGAATTATTGCTTGATGCTTTTCAGGGACACTGAGGAATTAGTGTACAGGAAAATCATCAAAGGGTTTTCCTTAAGGAATTAAGGCAACTAAAGTGGCCAACTGATAAATTAAAGTTAATAACGAGGATAGTAGAATAATCATACATGGTATTTACTCGCATCGACTCCACTCCCCTAACACTGTTCTTAGATTGATTAATTAAGTTCGTATTTACTTATTATATTACTCTGCTACCAAACAAACCACTAGACCTTTTGTTCATTTGAATCCTGAAAATTCTGTTAATTACTACGCAGTCCTCGAGATCGATACTTGGGACTTTTCCCTTATTACTACAATTGGTAAAAATAGTACACTTGCTATTTTCCCGATCAAGTTTTTGGCGCCGTTGCCGGGGATTGCCAAATTAACATTGTTTTTAGAATCCAAAAGAAATTTTGTTGCTCTGCGACTAAAATTTTATTGTTTACTGCATAACTTTTATCCGCTTATTATCTAACGCTTGTCTAATTGTGTATGCGAGGTCAGGCCTCAGCTAAATATTCTTTTGATACAGAACCAGAACGAGCATTACATGAAAGACGGAGATTAGCTAAAGTTAAAAGACTGGAAGAAATAGAGGAAATTATATCTGTGCAGAGCGACTCCGAAGAGAGAGAGAGACAACACCTGAAATTGCTCAAATGGCTGGAAATCCACCTCAGCCTGAAAGACTGCTAGGAGACTATGGAGGAGCCAATGCTCAACCAAACCGGATGACCATTGTGAATCAACCGGTGAATGCTGCGCATTTTCAGCTACACCCTTCCACCATCCGTCAGTTGGAGAGCAAGCCGTTCGCCGGAAGAATCAACGAAGATGCAAATAAACATCTTCAGAGATTCCTCACAACCACCACCTCGCTGAAAATAGAAGGACATTCCGAAGAGGCCAAGAGATTAGTTATGTTCCCGTTCACACTCACTGATGATGCGGAAGAATGGTTTTACTCGCTTCCCGCTGGGAGTATCACAACATGGCAAGAGATGGAAACTGCGTTCCTGAATGAGTATTTCCCTGCCTCAGTGTTCATCCGAAAAAGATACGACATTGTCAACTTCAAGCAAAAAGAAGGATAATCTTTAGGGGATGCCTATAAGCGGTTTAAGAGGTGTCTTACAGCATGTCCTACTCATAACATGGACGCCACGGAGCAGATGCAAAACTTTGTGAATGGATTACGACTCAAAACGAAACAGCTCATAGATACTGGTGTCGGTGGCTCAACAAACTTCTCAACGGTCACAGGTATCAGAAGGATCATAGAAGCAATCGCCGCGAACGAGCACCTTGAGTTGTATGATCGCACGGTTAACCAACCGGAAGGTAAGATTGATCTGAAGCTGGCAGACCAGGTTGTTAAAATGGAGGATCAGATCACCGCTGAGGTAGAGAGAAGGTTAAAGAAAATGAATGTTGAAACTCAGGTAGTGGCACAGGTTGAGCCAGTTCAAGCAGCACCTTGTGAAATATGCGGTGGGCCACACTTTACAATGCATTGTGTAGCAACTCAAGAGCAAGTGGAACAGATTAATATGTTGAGGCAGAACAATCCTTACGCCAACACATATAATCCTGGTTGGAAGAATCACCCAAACTTTTCATGGAAAGATCAACAAGGTAATGTGCAAAAACCTGTTCAAGGCCAACAACCGTATCAACCTCAGCCACAGCAGTACCAGCAGACACCGTACCAACCTCAATATCAACCACAAGCGCCTCGAAAAGCTGATTGGGAAATGGCCATTGAGAAAATGGCCGCCCAAAGTTCTCAATTTCAAGAAGAGACAAGGAGTAACTTCAGGAATGCTGGAGCATCCATAAAGAATCTTGAAGTACAAATGAGTCAAATTGCCCAACAGCTAGCAAGTTCACAAGCGCCGGGTACACTTCCAAGTGCCACAGTACCAAATCCAAAGGATCACCACCAAATTAAGGCGGTAGTAACAAGAAGTGGAAAAGCCAAGGAAGTAGGAGAAGAGGAAACGGAACTGAATGATCAGATGATTGAAGTGGAGCTGGAAATTAAAGAGAATGAAATAGTCGAGGAAGAAGTGGTGACACCGGTACCGGTAACTAAAGAAAAAGTGGTAGAACCGAAACCGGTGATCAAGCTGCCATACCCCTCAAGAAATAAGAAGAAAGGACAGCAAGAGAAGAATTTCGAGAAGTTCCTGGAGCTGTTTAAAAAGTTGGAGCTGAACATTCCATTGTTGGAGGCACTAGAACAAATGCCCACCTATGCAAAATTCATGAAGGACATCATTGCTAAGAAGCGGACGAGTGAGTCCGAACCTGTTATTCTAACGGAAACTTGTAGTGCTATTTTGCAGGGTCTGAAGATTCCGGTCAAGAAGAAAGACAGTGGAGCTGTTACTATCCCATGCACTATTGGCGATAGGTCATTCAACAGAGCTTTAATTGATTTGGGAGCAAGTATTAGCCTCATGCCCTTGTCCATTTACAAAAAATTGGATATTGGTGCGGTTCAAGACACTCGGATGACACTCCAGTTTGCTGATCATTCAGTTAAGCGGCCATATGGAGTGGTTCAAGATGTACTAGTTAAGGTAGATAAATTTGTGTTTCCGGTTGATTTTGTGATCCTAGAGATGCCGGAAGATGAAGAAATGCCGTTAATTTTGGGCCGACCATTCTTGGAAACTGGGAGAGTCATGATAGATATGGAAGGCGGCACCCTGACCTTGAAAGTATATGACGAGGAGTTAAAAATTGATGTTAGTAATACCATGAAGCATAAACAGGATCGGGGCACCAGTAGCAACATACAAGTGCTAGAACAGGTCGTAGAGAGCGAACATTTGGAGAGTGTGACCCAACTACCCCTGGAGAGAGTGTTAAGCATGTCAATCTTTAAGGAAGACACAGAAGTATATGAGAATGACAGAGAGGTAGTCGAAATGTTGGACACTCGACCATTCCAAAGGGGATCCTGACCACACCGATGGGAGGACTTACGGCAATCTATAGCACTGGAGGGTAATGACGAAAAACCTAAAGGTTAGGAATTGAAACAACTTCCGGAAAATCTCAAATATGTGTTTCTAGACACCGAGGAAAAGTGTCCCGCCATTATCAGCTCTAGTTTGAAAAGTGTCCAAGAGAAACAACTGATTGGGGTTCTTAAAAAATTTAAGAGTGCTATTGGTTGGAAAATCGAAGACTTAAAGGGTATAAGTCCTACAGTTTGCATGCACAAAATCCTTATGGAGAAGGACCATAAACCGGTTGTGCAGCCCCAACGAAGACTGAACCCCGTTATGAAGGAGGTCGTAAGAAAGGAAGTGGTAAAATTATTGGATGCTGGGCTTATCTATCCTATATCAGACAGTTCATGGGTGAGCCCTGTTCACGTGGTGCCTAAGAAAGGAGGTACAACTGTGATGACTAATGACAAGAATGAGTTGATTCCTACGCGTACCGTCACTGGTTGGAGGGTATGCATTGATTATAGGAGACTTAATTTAGCCACCAGAAAAGATCACTTTCCGTTGCCCTTTATTGATCAGATGTTAGAAAGATTGGTTGGTCACGATTACTATTGCTTTCTCGATGGATACTCCAGATATAACCAAATCGCGGTTGCGCCGGAGGATCAAGAGAAGACAGCTTTCACATGCCCGTACGGAGTTTTTGCGTATAGGAGGATGCCATTCGGGTTATGTAATGCTCCAGCCACATTTCAAAGATGCATGACTTCCATTTTTGCGGATATGCTCGAGAAACATATGGAAGTCTTCATGGATGATTTTTCGGTTTTCGGGTCATCATTTGATGATTGTTTAACTAACCTGTCACTTGTTTTGCAGAGATGTCAGGAAAGTAACTTGATCCTGAATTGGGAAAAATGTCATTTCATGGTGAGAGAGGGCATCGTCCTTGGTCACAAAATCTCACACAAAGGGATCGAAGTTGATCAAGCAAAAGTGGAAGTAATATCCAAGTTACCACCACCCGTAAACGAGAAAGGTATCCGAAGCTTCTTGGGTCACGCAGGGTTCTACCGCAGGTTCATAAGAGACTTCTCCAAGATAGCTAAACCGTTGACGTCCTTGTTAGTCAAGGAAACAGCGTTTGTGTTCAATAAGGAATGTGCTGATGCATTTGAGAACCTGAAAAATAAGCTAGTGTCAGCACCAATTGTGATAGCCCCAGACTGGTCGCTGCCGTTTGAGATCATGTGTGACGCCAGTGACATCGCAGTAGGGGCTGTATTGGGGCAGCGGAAAGAGAAGCTTTTGCATGTTATTTACTATGTGAGTCACGTTTTGAACCCGGCACAGATGAATTACGCAACTACCGAGAAAGAGTTGCTAGCGGTGGTGTATGCCTTTGACAAATTTAGGCAATATCTGTTGGGTTCTAAAGTGATTGTTTATACTGACCATGCTGCGTTAAAATATCTTTTTGCTAAACAGGAGTCGAAGCCCAGGCTGCTGAGATGGATCCTTCTTCTCCAAGAATTCGATGTGGAGATTCGGGATAAGAGAGGATGTGAAAACACTGTAGCTGATCACCTCTCGCGAATGTCACCGATTGAAGAAAACGAGGAAAAGCGCCCGATAAAGGATGAGTTTGCTGATGAACACATCCTGGTTATTCATGGTGTTCCTTGGTTTGCGGATTACGCCAACTATTTAGTCGAGGGTCTCATACCCGACGATTTTGATTCTAACAGAAGGAAAAAGTTTGTTCATGACTGGAGGTTCTACTTATGGGATGACCCGTTTCTTTACAAGAAAGGGGTGGATGGACTGATTAGACGATGCGTTCCGGAAAACGAGCAAAGGAAGGTGCTGGAAGCATGTCATAATTCAGACTATGGAGGGCATTTCAGTGGCGACCGCACCGCAGCCAAAGTCCTCCAATCAGGGTTGTATTGGCCGTCTTTGTTCAAGGATGCCCAGAACGTAGTTAAGGAATGCGACAGATGTCAACGGACTGGAAATATCTCGAAAAGAAATCAGATGCCGCAGAATTCCATGTTAGAAGTAGAATTGTTTGATGTTTGGGGGATTGATTTTATGGGACCATTCCCACCATCATTTGGAAAACACTATATACTGGTAGCAGTTGACTATGTTTCGAAATGGGTAGAAGCAGTGGCACTACCAACAAATGATGCTAAAGTAGTGGTCAGATTTCTGAAGGAGAACATATTTTCGCGGTTTGGAGTACCAAGGGCCCTTATAAGTGATGAAGGAACTCACTTCCTAAATCATCTCATGGAAAAGCTACTCCTTAAGTATAATGTGAAGCACAAAATATCTACTCAGTACCATCCTCAAACTAACGGGCTAGCCGAGGTGTCAAATCGACAACTCAAACAGATATTAGAGAAAACGGTGCGTGCATCCCGTAAGGACTGGGCAGTAAAGTTGGACGACGCTCTCTGGGCGTATCGCACTGCATACAAAACACCCATTGGTATGTCCCCTTACCAACTGGTCTATGGTAAAGCTTGCCATCTGCCTCTAGAGTTAGAACACAAGGCATTATGGGCATCAAAAGTTCTTAACCTAGACCTCACCAGAGCAGGAGAGTCCAGAACCCTCCAACTCCATGAGCTAGAGGAATTCAGGAACCGAGCATATGAGAATGCAAAAATGTACAAGGATCAAGCAAAGAAATGGCATGATCGACGTATTTAGAAGAAAGAATTTCGGGAAGGACAATTAGTATTGTTGTACAACTCCCGACTGAAACTATTTCCAGGAAAGCTTAAATCAAAATGGTCGGGACCATTTGTAGTACATAAGACATTTCCGCACGGAGCAGTCGAGCTGAAAAATCCAGCAAATGGAGACATTTTTAAAGTAAATGGTCAGCGTCTGAAACCTTACTACGAGGGACAACAGAAGGATCGCAACGATGTCGTTCATCTCACATGATACGATGACTGACCGTCGAGCCAGGCGACGTAAAACGAAGCGCTTCGTGGGAGGCAACCCACGTATTTCATATGCACGCTTTCATTTTGTTTTTGTTTTAACAGGTTTTGCTAAACTCGCAGTTCATCGGTGAAAGAAAATGTCGGAGACCAGAGGAGAAGAAAAATGTGAAAAACAGCACCCTGACACGGGTGGCCGTGTTGTACAACACGGGCCGTGTCAGGCCCAGCATGACAGAAATGAGGAAGTTGGAAAAACATGTGGAGCAGTGGAGCAACACGGGTGCCCGTGTTGTGCAACACGGCCCGTGTTGCAGAGGCGTGACTTTGAAAAAAATATATGCTACAGGAGGAGCAACATGGGTGCCCGTGTTGTGCAACACGGCCCGTGTTGCAAGGCGCAGTCAGATTTTTCAAATTTTAACCCGTGGGGCCCACCCCTTTAACCCCCACTTATCATTACCCACCACACAATTCATATCATTTTTCATCTTCCTCCTTCTTCTCCCTCACAAAACCCTTAACCTCCATAACCCTCTCTACACAAAAGCTTCATTATCTACCACACCCACTCACCGGAACCACTTCCGTCCTTCACAAAAAACACTCTACTCATCATTGTGATGAATTCGACGGTTGTGTTTTTCACTAACAGGGATTTCGAAATTCTTCGAACCATCTGTGTTGTTTGTGTTTTGCAGGTTCAGAATGCCTCCTCGTAGAGATACCGGTAAAGCAGTGGCGGAAACTTCACGCCCCAGAAAGAGAGCACACCGTATGGCAAACCCTCACGGCATACTCTTTAAAGACCCGGATCATCAGAAAAAGTACTCTAACATCATCAAGCGTAAGCTCACGCCCACAAGGTATATCTGTAACACTACGCTTGATAATCTAGGGCTGAGAATAGAGGTCCATAGGATGTTTCACACTCTGGGGATGTTACAATTTATGCAATTAGAAGCGCCGACTTATGAGCGCATAACTGTTGAATTCTTGAGCACTTTAGAATTTCAATTGAAGCACAGGTGGACGGGGGTGGAGGAAGAATATTATGGTACACTGAGGTTTAGGTTATTTGACACTGACCATAGCCTGACCATAGCCGAATTGGGAGATATTCTGAAGCTCCCCAATTTTGGTCCCGGAGCCCCTCCGGGAAATTTTAGTGCAGGAGACTTCTAGAAGGCTATTACAGGTAGAACTGATTATGTTGCGAAAGCGGCAAAAGCCTCTTGTATCCATAACCCTTATTTCAGGTACGCTCAAAAGGGATTGGCATATGCACTGTTCGGTAGGGGTGACAGCACAGGGGTGGCGACTCAGAGGGAGTTGTACTTCATGTACGGCATGGCCAATCACGAGCTCATTAATGTAGCTGCCTTTGCAGCTGATCACCTGAAGAGGGTTGCGAATGCACCTTCAGGCGAAATAAGTGTAGGTGGTATGATTACTCAAATCACGAATCACTTTGGCCACGGTGCTCTCTTGAGAGAGGAACCCACTGTTGTAGGTAAGACAAAAATAGATCTTGCCACACTGACTGCCCAAGGTATGATTCGAGTCTTTGATAATTACTACTCCTTGGTAAGCCGAAACAGTCATCTCCTTGCTTTACCTGCCCCTGACTTTATTAGTATTCAAAATGTGAATAACTGGCTATATGAGAGCCCCCTGCAGGATGAAGAAGACCAATTTTATGATGGTGCAGGTGCAAAATTCTTTGAGGATGAAGGCGATCAGGTAGAAGAAGCGCCTATACCGCCAACTCGATTTTCACCCCATCAGGAATCAGGCTCAGGCTCGTGGAGCTTATCTAAAAAAGAATGGGATTGGATGGATAATGAGATGTGCCATCTCCGAAGTGAGCAGACGAGGCAAGGCGAGGAGCAGACAAGACAAGGGAACGAACAAATCCGACAAGGCAGGTTGATCGGTGAGATGCATGAATGGATGCGGCAGATGATGCTGCGCGACCAACCTCCGCAACCATGAACTCTGTGAGTCCCCTGCTACTAGTGTTCTAACAGTGAGGACACTGTTGAATTCTAGTGTGGGGGTATTTTATTTGTGTTTTGTTTTATTTGTGTTTTTTATGTTATTTGTGTATTTTCTATTCTGTTGCAGTTATTTGTTTATTTAATTTCCAGTGTTAGTTTGAGAACATGATAGCGATCCACAAGAAGACCCCCCTGACATTGAGCTAATAAAATTTTAAAAAAAAATTGTTGGTTGGGGAACTGTTTAGTGAAGATGTTGAGTGAGGTGATGAGAAAGTATATAGAATACTCAGAAAAGAACCGTGAGGATGAAATCGGGATAATCTTGAGAGATAGGTAAAAGGCCAACACCCTGGGTTTCCCAAATAGGAACGAGTTCGACGTGTAGATTTGTACCATAGTGCTTTGATCTGAGAAGTACCCCTGAGTAGTTTATTTTGACAATCAGGCTCCATAAAAAATAATCGTGTGTGCAAGGGTAATGAAAAATATGGAGTTAAGGCACAGAGAAAAAAAAACAAACAAAAAGGGGCAATTAGGCGACTAATCCTTCTAAGTTGGGTAACCCTCACCCGGTTATTCAGCCCAACGGCGGTCGAACCTGAAAGCCATTCAAAAAGAACAACAGTGCCAGAAAAAGAAAAATGTCATTGATAAATCTTGTGCACACGAGGAAAATCATAAAAGCCATATAGTGATTGTCCGAATGAAAGGGAGGAAAATCGAAAAAGAAGACTTAAGTACAAAGCATAGTCGGAGAGGTTACCCATAGGGAGACTGAGGTCTGTGGTTTACCGCAGTCTAGTGTTTGCATGTTACCTGTTTTAAGGGAAAAGCCGAGATTAATCCTAGGGGACTTGGAATGAGAAGTTCAAGTATGAGTATTATCACCGTAACTCACAATTCTATGGACGGTTCCGTGATGAAGGAAAAAAAAAAGAGATATTAAGTTCGGGTTGGTGAGCTTGTTGCTTGAGGACAAGAAAAAGTTCAAGTTCGGGGCAGTTTGATTGGTGGATTTCAATTGTGTTTTCAAACGCTGTTTGTGGTTAATTTTGCAATGTTTTTATCTAGTTTTCGAAGCTTTAGTTGTTATTATCTGCATTACTCGTAGTTGTGTGTCTTCGAGTCTTATTTTTAAGTTTATGTTGCTTTTGCCGCTGGTGCGTTTGATTTGGTTTCTTTTAGTGTGTTTTTGGCAGGAATGGATAGCACGACAATCGCACCGCATTCGGAGGCAAAGAAAAGGTGAAAAAGGGAACTCAGAGCTGCAACACGGGTACCCGTGTTGCACAACACGGCCCGTGTCATGAAGGACACGGCTGGCAGACACGGGTGGACCAAAGCAGAAGAAAAAAGAAGACTCAGACTTGCAACACGGGTGCCCGTGTCATGCAACACGGCCCGTGTTGCAGCCCTTGGAGAGGAACACGCCCTGAAGAAGCCATCAGCCTGACACGGCCACCCGTGTTGCACAACACGGCCCGTGTCAGGGCCACTGAACGTGAAATTTCTCTGTTTTCTGATTTTTTGCTGTCAGACCTATTTCGAAGGGCATTTGAGACATTTCTCTATGTAATTTGAATTTAGATATAAGAGGCACATTTTAGAAAGTAGAAAACACTTTTGAATTAAGATTAGGATTGACAACTGAGAGGAGAGTTCGGCTGGAAACATAGGATCGATCAAAAGCGAAAGCGATTGATGATCCAAGGATTTCAACTTACATTGTAATGATCTTCTCCTTTTTAATTCTAATTACTTTTATGTGTACGAAGAACATGAGCAGCTAAACCCCAAGGGTTAGGGGGTGGTCCTAAGTGCGATGTAATGACGTTTGTTTAATTATTCTATGAGAACTATGTTTTTACCTTAATATATTTTATTTTGCATTAATATTACTCGTATTCATATTGGAAAGTAGAATTCGAATCGTGCTTAGGCGTTAGTTTGGAAAGTCAACCTAACACTTTTGCAAAATAGTATCACGGTCGATATTGCTTAGGAATGAGGATATCCCGTATCACGTATTTTATGGTCGGAATTATTGCTTGATGCTTTTCAGGGACACTGAGGAATTAGTGTACAGGAAAATCATCAAAGGGTTTTCCTTAAGGAATTAAGGCAACTAAAGTGGCCAACTGATAAATTAAAGTTAATAACGAGGATAGTAGAATAATCATACATGGTCTTTACTCGCATCGACTCCACTCCCCTAACACTGTTCTTAGATTGATTAATTAAGTCCGTATTTACTTATTATATTACTCTGCTACCAAACAAACCACTAGACCTTTTGTTCATTTGAATCCTGAAAATTCCATTAATTACTACGCAGTCCTCGAGATCGATACTTGGGACTTTTCCCTTATTACTACAATTGGTAAAAATAGTACACTTGCTATTTTCCCGATCAGTTAGTTACTCGCTCAGAAGCCATGAAATAAAGGAAGATGAGCCTTAGAAAAAGGGCAAATATGTTGCTCTAAGGTCTAGATCAAAAAGGAATAAGTCAGAAAATACAAAAGCCTTTCAAGCTGAGGAAGAATAAGACTCTGATAAAGAAGGTTTTAATGACGAAGATGAATTGTCTCTTCTCTCCAGAAGAATCAAACAACTCTGGAAGAAAAGATAAAACAACTTTCAAAGGTCCATAAATACAATAGATCGCCCAACAAATTACTTCGTGCGTCTCTGAAGAAACATCAGCAGATCTGATGAATGTTGAATGTCTCTGAAGAAACATTAGCAGTTATGATGAACGTTGAATGTCTCTGAAGAAAAAGAAATTTATATGCTTCTAAGAAATTTTTTGCTTCCAACTCGGATATCCAGCTATAAAGAATCTTAAGACAAGGTTCTGTTAAGCAAGTTTTGAAGATTTTGAAGACATTACATCTAAAGACTTTGAAGGCTCTAAAGACTCTGATTCCACTCAATCGTTCTTTTTCTAAACTCATCTCTCAGATAAAGATGATTAGAAGATAAGCTCAAAGACGTAAATGTGTGATAAAGAATCTATACAAAAGCTCATTCCCATTTTGGTATAAACTAATTTCAGGTCAGTACTGCTATATGGGATATGGTGAGACTTTACCACTATTATCTCTCACAGTCTTGGCATTACCGTTGCAACATATGGCATCAAGATTTACGTTTTTACCCTTCAACATTCAAACATTCAACTATATAAAGAAGTCTACACCTTATTTGTTGAATAAAAATAACAATGATCAATATTACAAGTGAAGTACACCCAGTCTAGAAATTCTATCAAAACACAAAGAGTTGTTGCTCATATTTGTGTAATACTTTGTTCTTAACTTTGTTTCATCTGCTTTATAGAAGTACCCTTGTAAACACTTTCTTTGTATCTTCTTTGATATCATTCTTCCTCAAGTGACTAAGTATTAGTCTGTAGACTTGAGAGGGATAAAGTGTTTTTCTAAAAACTTAGACGAAATTGTTGTAATCCTTCTAGGTTATTGGATTAAGTCCTTTTTGAAGGCAAAATCACCTTGGCGGGTGGACTGGAGTAACTTTGTTAACAATGAACCGAGATAAAAATATGTGTGTCTTCTTATTCATTTTCTCTTGTTAACCTTTGTGTTTAAAGCTTTAAAAGTTTAGATTTGGTAAAACCCTAATTCAACCCCCTACCCTTTTCTTGTGTTTTTCTCTACCTCCAATTGGTATCAGAGCTTTGGCTCTATTATTAATTTGTCTATCAAAAACTTAACTGTGTAGAAAGATCTAACTTGGAAAAAACATTATGGCTGCTGCTAACACAAATCAGAGAGATAGTTACAATGCTAAGCCTTCTGTTTTTTATGGAGAAAAGTTTGACTATTGAAAATATAGAATAGAAATTTTATTTCTAGGCTATGATGCAGATCT
Organism: Lathyrus sativus; assembly: GCA_963859935.3. NCBI lineage: Eukaryota > Viridiplantae > Streptophyta > Magnoliopsida > Fabales > Fabaceae > Lathyrus > Lathyrus sativus. Next base: position 81,228 of record CAWUDS030001526.1, read on the forward strand.
TTGGGATATTGTCACAAATGGTTATGAAATACCTATATCTGCAATTGGTATTCCCATTCTCAGAAACAGAATGAATGATGATCAAAAGCGTGAGTTCAAAATCATCACAATGCCAGAGCTATCCTTCTCAGTGCTATATCTTACACAGAATATGAAAAAAGTTAATAACAGAGATACAACAAAAGATATATTTGATTCCTTCAGAATGACATATGAAGGTAATACTCAAGTCATGGAAACAAAAGCTTTGGCATTAGTCTAGAAATATGAGGCTTTCAAGATGAAATATGATGAAACCATTGAAACCATGTTCTTCAGATTTCAAACCCTAGTTGCAGGACTTAAGGTGTGGGCAAAGGTTATTCTACAGTTGATCATGTCAAAAAGATAGTAAGAAGCCTTCCCAATAAATAGAGACCAATGGTTATAACTATTAAGCTATCTAAGGATCTAAACTCCATAAACCTTGAAGTGTTAGTGAGCTCGCTCAGAAGCCATGAAATAAAGGAAGATGAGCCTTAGAAAAAGGGCAAATATGTTGCTCCAAGGTCTATATCAGAAAGGAATAAGTCCGAAAATACAAAAGCCTTTCAAGCTGAGGAAGAATAAGACTCTGATGAAGAAGGTTTTGATGAAGAAGATGAATTGTCTCTTCTCTCTAGAAGAATCAAACAACTTTGGAAGAAAAGACAAAACAACTTTTGAAGGTCCATAAATAGAATAGATCGCGCAAAAAATTACTTCGTGCGCCTCTGAAGAAACATCAGCAGTTCTGATGAATGTTGAATGTCTCTGAAGAAACATCAGCAGTTCTGATGAACGTTGAATGTCTCTGAAGAAAAAGAAAGTTATGTGCTTCTATGAAATTTTTTGCTTCCAACTCGGATATCTAGCTCTAAAGACTCTAAAGACAAGGTTCAGTTAAGCAAGTTCTGAAGATTCTGAAGACATTACTTCTAAAGACTTTGAAGGCTCTGAAGACTCTGATTCCACTCAATCGTTCTTCTTCTGAACTCATCTCTCAGATAAAGATGATTAAAAGATAAGGTCAAAGACGTAAACATGTGATAAAGAATCTATACAAAAGTTCATTCCCATTTTGGTATAAACTAATTTCCGGTCAGTACTGCTATATGGGATATGGTAAGACTTTACCACTATTATCTCTCACGGTCTTGTCATTACCGTTGCAACATATGGCATCAAGATTTACGTTTGTACCCTTTAACATTCAAACATTCAACTATATAAAGAAGTCTACACCTTATTTGTTGAATAAAAATAACAAGGATCAATATTACAAGTGAAGTACACCCAGTCTAGAAATTCTATCAAAACACAAAGAGTTGTTGCTCATATTTGTGTAATACTTTGTTCTTAACTTTGTTTCATCTGCTTTATAGAAGTACCCTTGTAAACACTTTCTTTGTATCTTCTTTGATATCATTCTTCCTCAAGTAACTAAGTATTAGTCTGTAGACTTGAGAGGGATAAGGTATTTTTCTAAAAACTTAGACGAAATTGTTGTAATCCTTCTAGATTAGTGGATTAAGTCCTGTTTGAAGGCAAAATCACCTTGGCGGGTGGACTGGAGTAACTTTGTTAACAATAAACAAAGATAAAAATATTTGTGTCTTCTTATTCATTTTCTCTTGTTAACCTTTGTGTTGAAAGCTTTAAAAGTTTAGATTAGGTAAAACCCTAATTCAACCCCCTCCCATTTTCTTATGTTTTTCTCTACCTCCAATTGGTATCAGAGCTTTGGCTCTGTTATTAATTTGTCTATCAAAAACATAACTGTGTAGAAAGATCTAACTTGGAAAAAACATTATGGCTGCTGCTAACACAAATCAGAGAGATAGTTACAATGCTAAGCCTTCTGTTTTTGATGGAGAAAAGTTTGACTATTGAAAAAATAGAATAGAAATTTTATTTCTAGGCTATGATGCAGATCTTTGGGATATTGTCACAAATGGTTATGAAATACCTATATCTGCAATTGGTATTCCCATTCTCAAAAACAGAATGAATGGTGATCAAAAGCGTGAGTTCAAAATCATCACAATGCCAAAGCTATCCTTCTCAGTGCTATATCTTACACAGAATATGAAAAAAGTTAATAACAGAGATACAACAAAGGATATCTTTGATTCCTTGAGAATGACATATGAAGGTAATACTCAATTCATGGAAACAAAAGCTTTGGCATTGGTCTAGAAATATGAGGCTTTCAAGATGAAATATGATGAAACCATTGAAACCATGTTCTTAAGATTTCAAACCCTAGTTGCAGGACTTAAGGTGTGGGCAAAGGTTATTCTACAGTTGATCATGTCAAAAAGATAGTAAGAAGCCTTTCTAATAAATGGAGACCAATGGTTATAGCTATTAAGCTATCTAAGGATCTAAACTCCATAAACCATGAAGTGTTAGTGAGCTCGCTCAGAAGCCATGAAATAAAGGAAGATGAGCCTTAGAAAAAGGGCAAATATGTTGCTCCAAGGTCTATATCAGAAAGGAATAAGTCAGAAAATACAAAAGCCTTTCAAGCTGAGGAAGAATAAGACTCTGATGAAGAAGGTTTTGATGAAGAAGATGAATTGTCTCTTCTCTCTAGAAGAATCAAACAACTCTGGAAGAAAAGACAAAACAACTTTTGAAGATCCATAAATAGAATAGATCGCGCAAAAAATTACTTTGTGCGCCTCTGAAGAAACATCAGCAGTTCTGATGAATGTTGAATGTCTCTGAATAAACATCAGCAATTGTGATGAACGTTGAATGTCTCTGAAGAAAAATAAAGTTATGTGCTTCTATAAAATTTTTTGCTTCCAACTCGGATATCTAGCTCTAAAGACAAGGTTCGGTTAAGCAAGTTCTGAAGATTCTGAAGACATTACTTCTAAAGACTTTGAAGGCTCTGAAGACTCTGATTCCACTCAATCGTTCTTCTTCTGAACTCATCTCTCAGATAAAGATGATTAAAAGATAAGGTCAAAGACGTAAACGTGTGATAAAGAATCTATACAAAAGTTCATCCCCATTTTGGTATAAACTAATTTCCGGTCAGTACTGCTATATGGGATATGGTAAGACTTTACCACTATTATCTCTCACGGTCTTGTCATTACCGTTGCAACATATGGCATCAAGATTTACGTTTGTACCCTTTAACATTCAAACATTCAACTATATAAAGAAGTCTACACCTTATTTGTTGAATAAAAATAACAAGGATCAATATTACAAGTGAAGTACACCCAGTCTAGAAATTCTATCAAAACACAAAGAGTTGTTGCTCACATTTGTGTAATACTTTGTTCTTAACTTTGTTTCATCTGCTTTATAGAAGTACCCTTGTAAACACTTTCTTTGTATCTTCTTCGATATCATTCTTCCTCAAGTGACTAAGTATTAGTCTGTAGACTTGAGAGGGATAAGGTATTTTTCTAAAAACTTAGACGAAATTGTTGTAATCCTTCTAGATTAGTGGATTAAGTCCTGTTTGAAGGCAAAATCACATTGGCGGGTGGACTTGAGTAACTTTGTTAACAATAAACAAAGATAAAAATATTTGTGTCTTCTTATTCATTTTCTCTTGTTAACCTTTGTGTTGAAAGCTTTAAAAGTTTAGATTTGGTAAAACCCTAATTCAACCCCCTCCCCTTTTCTTGTGTTTTTCTCTACCTCCAATTGGTATCAAAGCTTTGGCTCTGTTATTAATTTGTCTATCAAAAACTTAACTGTGTAGAAATATCTAACTTGGAAAAAACATTATGGCTGCTGCTAACACAAATCAGAGAGATAGTTACAATGCTAAGCCTTCTGTTTTTGATGGAGAAAAGTTTGACTATTGAAAATATAGAATAGAAATTTTATTTCTAGGCTATGATGCAGATCTTTGGGATATTGTCACAAATGGTTATGAAATACCTATATCTGCAATTAGTATTCCCATTCTCAGAAACATAATGAATGGTGATCAAAAACGTGATTTCAAAATCATCACAATGCCAGAGCTATCCTTCTCAGTTCTATATCTTACACAGAATATTAAAAAAGTTAACAACAGAGATACAACAAAGGATATCTTTGATTCCTTGAGAATGACATATGAAGGTAATACTCAAGTCATGGAAACAAAAGCTTTGGCATTGGTCTAGAAATATGAGGCTTTCAAGATGAAATATGATGAAACCATTGTAACCATGTTCTTAAGATTTCAAACCCTAGTTGCAGGATATAAGGTGTGGGCAAAGGTTATTCTACAGTTGATCATGTCAAAAAGATAGTAAGAAGCCTTCCCAATAAATCGCGACCAATGGTTATAGCTATTAAGCTATCAAAGGATCTAAACTCCATAAACCTTGAAGTGTTAGTGAGCTCGCTCAGAAGCCATGAAATAATGGAAGATGAGCCTTAGAAAAAGGGCAAATATGTTGCTCCAAGGTCTATATCAGAAAGGAATAAGTCAGAAAATACAAAAGCCTTTCAAGCTGAGGAAGAATAAGTCTCAAATGAAGAAGGTTTTGATGACGAAGATGAATTGTCTCTTCTCTCTAGAAGAATCAAATAACTCTGGAAGAAAAGACAAAAAAAACTTTTGAAGGTCCATAAATAGAATAGATCGCGCAAAAAATTACTTTGTGCGCCTCTAAAGAAACATCAGCAGTTCTGATGAATGTTGAATGTCTCTGAAGAAACATCAACAGTTCTGATGAACGTTGAATGTCTCTGAAGAAAAAGAAAGTTATGTGCTTCTATGAAATTTTTTACTTCCAACTTGGATATCTAGCTCTAAAGACTCTAAAGACAAGGTTCGGTTAAACAAGTTCTAAAGATTCTGAAGGCATTACTTCTAAAGACTTTGAAGGCTCTGAAGACTCTGATTCCACTCAATCGTTCTTCTTCTAAACCCATCTCTCAAATAAAGATTATTAAAAGATAACGTCAAAGACGTAAACGTGTGATAAAGAATCTATACAAAAGTTCATTCCCATTTTGGTATAAACTAATTTCCGGTCAGTACTGCTATATGGGATATGGTAAGACTTTACCACTATTATCTCTCACGGTCTTGTCATTATCGTTGCAACATATGGCATCAAGATTTACGTTTGTACCCTTTAACATTCAAACATTCAACTATATAAAGAAGTCTACACCTTATTTGTTGAATAAAAATAACAAGGATCAATATTACAAGTGAAGTACACCCAGTCTAGAAATTCTATCAAAACATAAAGAGTTGTTGCTCACATTTGTGTAATACTTTGTTCTTAACTTTGTTTCATCTACTTTATAGAAGTACCCTTGTAAACACTTTCTTTGTATCTTCTTCGATATCATTCTTCCTCAAGTGACTAAGTATTAGTCTGTAGACTTGAGAGGGATAAGGTATTTTTCTAAAAACTTAGACGAAATTGTTGTAATCCTTCTAGATTAGTGGATTAAGTCCTGTTTGAAGGCAAAATCACCTTGGCGGGTGGACTGGAGTAACTTTGTTAACAATGAACCAAGATAAAAATATTTGTGTCTTCTTATTCATTTTCTCTTGTTAACCTTTGTGTTGAAAGCTTTAAAAGTTTAGATTTGGTAAAACCTTAATTCAACCCCCTCCCCTTTTCTTGTTTTTTTCTCTACCTCCAATTGGTATCAGAGCTTTGGCTCTGTTATTAATTTGTCTATCAAAAAATTAACTGTGTAGAAAGATCTAACTTGGAAAAAACATTATGGATGCTGCTAACACAAATCAGAGAGATAGTTACAATGCTAAGCCTTCTGTTTTTTAAGGAGAAAAGTTTGACTATTGAAAATATAGAATAGAAATTTTATTTCTAGGCTATGATGCAGATCTTTGGGATATTGTCGCAAATGGTTATGAAATACCTATATCTGCAATTTGTATTCCTTTTCTCAGAAACAGAATGAATGATGCTCAAAAGCGTGAGTTCAAAATCATCACAATGCCAGAGCTATCCTTTTCAGTGCTATATCTTACACAGAATATGAAAAAATTAATAACAGAGATACAACAAAGGATATCTTTGATTCCTTGAGAATGACATATGAAGGTAGTACTCAAGTCATGGAAACAAAAGCTTTGGCATTGGTCTAGAAATATGAGGCTTTCAAGATGAAATATGATGAAACCAGTGAAACCATGTTCTTAAGATTTCAAACCCTAGTTGCAGGACTTAAGGTGTTGGGCAAAGGTTATTCTACAGTTGATCATGTCAAAAAGATAGTAAGAAGCCTTTCCAATAAATGGAGACCAATGGTTATAGCTATTTAGCTATCTAAGGATCTAAACTCCATAAAACATGAAGTGTTAGTCAGCTCGCTCAGACGCCATGAAATAAAGGAAGATGAGCCTTAGAAAAAAGGCAAATATGTTGCTCCAAGGTCTAGATCAGAAAGGAATAAGTCAGAAAATACAAAAGCCTTTCAAGCTGAGGAAGAATAAGACTCTGATGAAGAAGGTTTTGATGACGAAGATGAATTGTCTCTTCTCTCCAGAAGAATCAAACAACTCTGGAAGAAAAGACAAAACAACTTTCGAAGGTCTATAAATAGAATAGATCGCGCAAAAAATTACTTCGTACGCCTCTGAAGAAACATCAGCAGTTTTGATGAATGTTGAATGTCTCTGAAGAAACATCAGCAATTCTGATGAAAGTTGAATGTCTCTGAAGAAAAATAAAGTTATGTGCTTCTATGAAATTTTTTGCTTCCAACTCGGATATCTAGCTCTAAAGACTCTAAAGACAAGGTTCGGTTAAGCAAGTTCTGAAGATTCTGAAGACATTACTTCTAAAGAATTTGAAGGCTCTGAAGACTCTGATTCCACTCAATCGTTCTTCTTCTGAACTCATCTCTCAGATAATGATGATTAGAAGATAAGGTCAAAGACGTAAATGTGTGATAAATAATCTATACAAAAGTTTATTCCCATTTTGGTATAAACTAATTTCAGGTCAGTACTGCTATATGGGATATGGTAAGACTTTACCACTATTACCTCTCATGGTCTTGTCATTACCATTGCAACATATGGCATCAAGATTTACGTTTGTACCCTTCAACATTCAAACATTCAACTATATAAAAAAGTCTCCACCTTATTTGTTGAATAAAAATAACAATGATCAATATTACAAGTGAAGTACACCTTGTCTAGAAATTCTATCAAAACACAAAGAGTTATTGCTCATATTTGTGTAATACTTTGTTCTTAACTTTGTTTCATCTGCTTTATAGAAGTACCCTTGTAAACATTTTCTTTGTATATTCTTTGATATCATTCTTCCTCAAGTGACTAAGTATTAGTCTGTAGACTTGAGAGGGATAAGGTGTTTTTCTAAAAACTTAGACGAAATTGTTGTAATCCTTCTAGATTAGTGGATTAAGTCCTTTTTGAAGGAAAAATCACCATGGCGGGTGAACTGGAGTAACTTTGTTAACAATGAACCAAGATAAAAATATTTGTGTCTTCTTATTCATTTTCTCTTGTTAACCTTTGTGTTGAAAGCTTTAAAAGTTTAGATTTGGTAAAACTCTAATTCAACCCCCTCCCCTTTTCTTGTGTTTTTCTCTACCTCCAATTGGTATCAGAGCTTTGGATTTTTTATTGATTTGTCTATCAAACACTTAACTGTGTAGAAAGATCCAGCTTGAAAAAAACATTATGGTTGCTGCTAACACAAATCAGAGAGATAGTTACAATGCTAAGCCTTCTGTTTTTGATGGAGAAAAGTTTTACTATTGAAAATATAGAATAGAAATTTTCTTCCTAGGCTATGATGCAGATCTTTGGGATATTGTCACAAATGGTTATGAAATACCTATATCTGCAATTGGTATTCCCATTCTCAGAAACAGAATGAATGATGATCAAAAGCGTGAGTTCAAAATCATCACAAAGCCAGAGTTATCCTTCTCAGTGCTATATCTTACAAAGAATATGAAAAAAATTAATAACAGAGATACAACAAAGGATATCTTTGATTCCTTGAGAATGACATATGAAGGTAATACTCAAGTCATGGAAACAAAAGCTTTGGCATTGGTCTAGAAATATGAGGTTTTCAAGATGAAATATGATGAAACCATTGAAACCATGTTCTTAAGATTTCAAACCCTAGTTGCAGGACTTAAGGTGTTGGGCAAAGGTTATTCTACAGTTGATCATGTCAAAAAGATAGTAAGAAGCCATCCCAATAAATGTAGACCAATGGTTATAGCTATTAAGCTATCTAAGGATCTAAACTCCACAAACCTTGAAGTGTTAGTCAGCTCGCTCAGAAGCCATGAAATAAAGGAAGATGAGCCTTAGAAAAAGGGCAAATATGTTGCTCCAAGGTCTAGATCAGAAAGGAATAAGTCAGAAAATACAAAAGCCGTTCAAGTTGAGGAAGAATAAGACTCTGATGTAGAAGGTTTTGATGACGAAGATGAATTGTCTCTTCTCTCCAGAAGAATCAAACAACTCTGGAAGAAAAGACAAAACAACTTTCGAAGGTCCATAAATAGAATAGATCGCCCAAGAAATTACTTCGTGCGTCTCAGAAGAAACATCAGCAGATCTGATGAATGTTGAATGTCTCTGAAGAAACATCAGCAGTTCTGATGAACGTTGAATGTCTCTGAAGAAAAAGAAAGTTATGTTCTTCTAAGAAATGTTTTGCTTCCAACTCGGATATCTAGCTCTAAAGACTCTAAACACAAGGTTCTTTTAAGCAAGTTCTGAAGATTCTGAAGACATTACTTCTAAAGACTTTGAAGGCTCTGAAGACTCTGATTCCACTCAATCGTTCTTCTTCTGAACTCATCTCTTAGATAAAGATGATTAGAAGATAAGGTCAAAGACATAAACGTGTGATAAAGAATCTATACAAAAGTTCATTCCCATTTTGGTATAAACTAATTTCAGGTCAGTACTGCTATATGGGATATGGTGAGACTTTACCACTATTAGCTCTCACGGTCTTATTATTACCGTTACAATAGCTAGCATCAAGATTTACGTTTGTACCCTTCAACATTCAAACATTCAGCTATATAAAGAATTCTCTACCTAATTGCTTGAAGAAGAATAACAACGATCAATATTACAAGTGAAAGACGCTCAGTCTAGAAATTCCATCAAAACACAAAGAGTTGTTGCTCATATTTGTGTAATACTTTGTTCTTATCTTTGTTTCATCTGCTTTATAGAAGTACCCTTGTAAACATTTTCTTTGTATCTTCTTTGATATCATTCTTCCTCAAGTGACTAAGTATTGATTTGTAGACTTGAGAGGGCTAAGGTGTTTTTCTAAACACTTAGAAGAACTTGTTGTAATCTTTCTAGATTAGTGGATTAAGTTCTTTTTGAAGGAAAAATCACCTTGGCGGGTGGACTGGAGTAACTTTGTTAAGAGTGAACCAGGATAAAAATATTTATGTCGTCCTATTCACATTCTTATGTTAACCTTTGTGCTGAAAGTTTTAAAATTTTACGTTTGGTAAAAACCCAATTCAAACCCCTCTTTCTTGTGTTTTTCTCTACCTTCAGAATGCTTGTATATCTGATTTGATCCTTGTGGCATTGTATTTATGCCTCATGCTTGAGTTCGTGTCACTACGCATGAATTCATACCCTTCGCGATCCAACTTGCACCTTTTTGTTACGATTCCTTAATTCCTGTTCTTTAAACAACTTTTCATAATTGATTCAAAATAAAGTCAAACTTTCATAAAATAAAAATACTTGGTCAATACCAAGCTTTCATCACTTTATTGTCAAACTTTCAAACCATTTTTTTCAAACCATTTTGCAAACGCTAATTAAACGTTTGATCCAACTTCAAGCTTTTTTTTCCAAATGAAAATAAAAAATAGTTTAATCATAATTTAACAATTTTTAATAAAATTGGATGAAAAGGAATGGTGTGTAGTCCACAAGCTCTCGAGAGGTAGGGTGTGAGATTTTGTTATCAACCATTCGAGCTCTCGTCATCACCTAAAAATACATTAAACAAATTCAAACCTTTTCTCCTTTTGGCTCAACCTTCAAACTTTTATGTTCGAGTAAGCTAGCGACGTTTTCTCGGGAATGTTGATATATCTATCCATTATGTGATGCAAACGTTCACTTCTCCACTCTTTTGGGTAGCAAGCAATATTTTTTTGTCGATTGTGACAAAATAGGTTTCACTAAAATCGACCTATAAACAAACATTTTCTACCTGGAACTACGTAGCCTTGAGTTCTCTATCGTACCTAGAGATGCGTAGGTGCAAGATTCAAATTCTTGTCAAGCACCTTAGTAAAAACTCACCTTTTAGTCATTTTATTTTTCCTTTTTAATAACTCGAGAAGCCAAACATTTTTAAGCTAACACTAAGAACATAACTAACCAAATGGTTACCATTGTGTACAACATATATGAGGGTGCTAACACCTTCCCCTTGCGCAATCGACTCCTGAACTTAATTTAATGGTGACGAACATATCATTGTTGTTGTTTTAGGGATTTTATCAATATTTTCCCTTTCCCTTTTTGAGAATAAATAAAGTTCAGTTGCGACTCTGTCTGTCCATCCCACGAGCATGTGATTGTGCTTTATGAACATCATATTTTATTTTTTTGACGTGTGACAAATAACATGTAAGAATGAATGGGGCTTTCACATCATCCTTTTCTTGTTCTTCCTTTTGTTTCTTTTCATGACTCAAGAATCTTTTGAAGTTCTTTACTATGAGGGACATGTCACCGTTAGAGTCAGATTCCTCAGCTTTGAGTGCCAATTTTTTTTCTTTTCTTCTTCATCATCTACAAAAAGCCTTTCATGTTCCATCTCGTGTACTTGCAATTTGAAAATAGAAAGTGCATGTGTGTCCATGGTTGCTAAATCCTTAATGACTTTGGGTTTCCAACTACGATTTAGACATCTAAGAATTTTTACAACTAGTTCTTCATTTGAAAGTGTTTTTCCCAGAGTTCTCATATGAATTATGATATGGGTAAATTTCCACTACTACGTAAATGCCCTTTCACCATGGTCGGAAAAGAGATACGATCATGGTTGACCTACTTTGGTAAGGTAAGGGATGATAGTAAGTATGTTGCTTGCTATCACGAGCATATGACTGTCATGACAAACTATGTTGTGCACTACATATCACAACGGTTATCTCAAACAACCATGGTGAAATATATTAAGGTCATGAGTTTGATTCCCAGCCATAACATGATATATAATAATTGGCACTCTAGTTATCACCATGGTCGTCTTATTCAACCGTGGTAAAAGACATTGTTTTTTTTAATATCTTTTTTATTATTCCATATAGGCCCCCTTTTTTTATTACCTGTATTTTATATGTTATATTTTACCACAACAGAACCAACAAATACGCATATCTTTGTAACCAAAATATGACTATAATATATTTTCAACAAACCCAAAAATATAACAAATATTTAATTACAAACTATGGCTATACCAAAATGTAACCAACCTAGATATTCACTACTACAAAAATGATTTTTGGAAGCGCAGAAAAGACAACGCTTTTTGCAAAAGCGCTGCTAAAGAGTCAGGAAAAAAAGGAAAAAATAACAGACTTTAGACAGCGCTTTTAGAAAAGTGCTGCTAAAGGTGGCAGCTATGGTTAACAATAAAAAGCACTTTACAAAAAGCGCTGCTAAAAGTAGGCCCTACGAAAGCGCTTTTAGAAAGCGCTGCTAAAGGGGTAACCTATAAAAGCGCTGCTAAAGGTGTCAATCTAAGAAAGAGCTTTTACAAAAGCGCTGCTATAGGGGGTACAAAAGAAAGCGCTTTTATAAAAGCGCTGCTATAGGTCCTGCTTAAGGCAGACCTTAGAGAGCGCTTTTATAAAGCGCTGCTAAAGGCCATGAAAAAGCTCTGCTATAGGTTTAAGTAGCATAAAATTAAAAAATCCCAGAATTTTTCATAAAACAGAACAGTCGTGGTTCCGTCCATTTGCTTCCGTCCGACCGCCTCCTTCCGTCTGACCACCTCGGTCCGTCCGTTTTGACCGTCATCTTCGTCCTCCACCTCCACTGTCAGCGTATTTCCACCATTTTTAAGGTATTTCAAGTTTTTTAAAAATGTTTTTGATGGAAACAAATAATGTTGTTGCATGTTAGTGATGTTGTTGCATGTTAGTGTTGTTGTTGATGTTAAAATGACAATGTTGATGGAAACATTGTTGTTGTTCTTCTTCTTCTAAGGTAAAGTTGTAACCAGGTTTGTGATCATGAGGATTTTTTACTGTTAAACCTTTGAGAGTAGTTTTTGCTGCTGTGACTATTTGGTTTGAATTAATTTTGATAGCAAGTGGAGGTTGTCATGAGGGTTTTTAACTTTTTGTGTGCCTCAGTTCTGTTTAGGACCATGAGAGCAGTTTGATATGGTTCATGTTGAGCTCATTGTTAACCATTGGTGAATAGGTTAGGTTTTAGTAGGATAGTTGAACTTGAAGGGTTAGACCTCAATTGGTTTTTCTTTGCTGATACAGTGAAATGAGGGGGAGTTGTTTCCATAAAAAAAAACCTGCTTGAATTCACTAACAGGTTGAGAATTCCAGTTTCATACCATGCTTGCCACCCAAAACTGTTTTGAATCTGAGTTTATCAACTCATGCCTATGGTTGTCAAATTTTGTTCCTCATGCTAAAGTCTGTTGGGATTTAGTAAATGTCATTGGAGTAGGTTAGTTTAGTTGAACATTGTCATGTTCTTGAACTCACAATCATGTTAGAGTAAACTGTCCAGCCTTTATAAACTGCTTGCATTATGATTTGAGTTTTTTCAAAGCTGACTATACTCATTGTCTTCCATTTGATAAGAGTTTGCCAAACTGAATCCTTCATCAAGGTTTCCTTTGTTTTTTAAAAGGTCATTTGGATCAAACTCATAGCATGTTGGTTCTGCATAGGTTCGCTAATTCTGTCAAGCTTTTGTGAATCCAATGATGTGTTGTAATTCTGTCAACACATTAACCTCTTATATCATATAGTGTCCATTTCCAATCATTGCAAGATGTGAGTGGAGTTCATGATCTTTGGCAGTTTGTTTAATGAATTTTGCTTGTGCTTTGTTAAGTTGCTTGTTAACTTGGTCTAGATGCTACAATACAATTCACCATTTATGAAATCACATGATGGAAAAACCCATTCATTTGATAATTTGGTTTTTCTGAATTACAGGTATTATGGCCACCAACGAGGAAAAATCACATGATGGAAACGAAACAACAAAAGACGTGGAAGGCGAAATTAAAAGAGGAATAATGATTATGAAAAAGAATCATCAGTGCGAGAGATAAAGGTGTAAAATATGATGTGCATTGTAATGAAAGAGATCAATTAATTGAGCCTAATGGTGTGATGCTGACAAGTTACATTGGAGCACTTGTTTGTTCGCAAATTCCAATTACTTGCGATAATTGGAGAATTCCTTCGTTACAACTGGCTAAAGACAAAATTTGGAGCGAGATACAAGTATGATATTTAATATTTTTTAATCATGTCGACAATTACATATTTAAATTAATTATACTAACATGTTATATGTATGTTTATTTGTTTGCAGACATATTTTAATATTGATGATTGCAGGAGAAAGTATTGTCTTCAATTGGCCGGAAAACGACTGAGAGGATTTAGAGCGTTTTTAACGAACAAGGGCGTTTGGGATATGCACGCTTACAACAAAAAATAGTATGTATATATAAATGCTTTAATATGATATAGTTACTAAAAATAGTAAGTATATATAATGGGATATGAATGCTTTATTATCTGTCTTAATATGTAGTTAGAAGAGGAGAAAAGTGATGCAACATCTCTTCCGGACCATGTTTTGTGGAAGGCTTCCCGTGTGGGAAGAGATGGAGTCGTTCAGGAAGAAGTTCAACAAGTATTTGAACAATGTGTAAGTACATCATTAGTTTTTTCAGTAACTCAAAAGTGTATAATATATTTGTATATGCTTTTATCTATATTCCTGAGTATTTTGGGCGTGTGAGGGATAAGGGATTTGGTGTCACTCCATCAAAACTGTATAAGCAGCCAAAGAATAAAAATCCTAGCAATAAAGAAGTGATGGAGAAGTTGGAGGAATTGAAAGCTCAGATTCGTGAATTACAAAAGGACAAAGAGAGATACATGTCAGAAAGGCGCGCTCCAGAGTGTAAAGATACTAGCGAAAAAAATAGTATCAATTGTCCGCAGAAGCTTCCAGAGGTAATTGTATATATTACATTGAAATTAATATATCACCATTTCTTAATTGACACATTAATCATATTCATTATTTGTTTAGGGAATTTCACCTTGTCGGCTATATTTATCGTCACCGACTTATCGCATGGTTGACAAGGGAAAATTGCATAACACTTTGAGAGACCTACTTCACCATAAACCGCTCCCTGCTGGATTTTTGAAAGTATCAGTTGATATTACGTTAGAGGGGGTGCGTTGTTGCCTATACCAGATGATGTTTCGGACGCAATAGTGGTAGGAGACGCAATATAATCGTATGTTGCATGGCCGTCAAATCTCATTTTCATAGATGATGAGGTAGGTTGAACACCATTATGAAGTATTCAAATGTTTTACGACCCATACATGAAAGTTATTCTTGCATTTACATTTACTTATTTACATGATGATCTTAGACTCCTATAAAATCCAAATCAAAAGATAAGGGAATTATTGTGCGGGAAACCGATTTAGCTGCATCAAAAAAATAGGTACTATTACAGTTACATGATGATCTTATTATATATTAGTTACTGAATTTATATGACTTTTAGGTTCATGATCAACAGTTGCAACAAGTCAGTAAGGGTAAGATGCCTGAATCTAGCAAGGTGCCCACAAAAAAAAAAGGCCGAGCCAAAAAAAGCATATGTTCCTCGATTTAGGTTGTATCTTGAAACATATGTAGGAACAACAGATGTGGTTGAGGGTGGCATCCATCAAATACCTATGCAGGAAGGTATTTTCGGTTTTGAATATGCCGAAACAATTGCGAAGAAGGGTTTGGACCAGATTTTCCAACATTCTGAATTGGGCATCGGTGTTATGCATTCCTACATCAGGTAGTACTCCGATCTATTTTAATTAAATAATTGAACAATTTATTTTCTCATTTAAATGAATATTCTAATGTTGATTATGTTTTTATTTAAGGTTATTGTATGACAAGATGTTGGTCCCGCATGATTTGACTTCAAGATTCGCATTCTTATCTGCTAGCTGTATCAACACACGGTCAATCGATCACACTCCATATGTAGTCAGAGATTACATAGTCAAATCATTTATGGCAGCAGGTACAGAGAAGTTGTACCTTTAGGCAACACTTTTTAGAAGCGCTGCTAAAAAGGGGGGAGGGGGGAATAAAGCGCTGCTAAAAGGGGGGAAAAGCGCTGCTAAAGGAGGCATACAGCAGTGCTTTATCCATAAAAACGCTGACTTTACCTTTAGCAACTCCACTTTAAGCAGCGCTTAAAGGCAAAAAAAAAAGCGCTGCTAAAGGTCTTATTTGGCATACTGATTATTTACATCCAACACAAAATTATAGCAAACTTATATTACAAAGTCATGTGTGATAAACCTTAACTATAAAATGCATTGAAGAAAAATGGTCAACGTGTACAAAAGTCTTTAAAATCATCTTGTGAGAATGATGTAGTGTCGTTAAAAAATACAAAATAAATAGTTTTCACTGATACAATAAAAATACACAACTAATATTTATTATTAGTATAAAAAAACACGAAACAAATATATATCACTTATACATGAAAAGTGCAAGACAATTTTTTTTATTAATATAAAAAAAACAGGACACAAATATTTTTCATTGAAGTATAAAGAAACAATAAGCAAATATTTTTAATCAATCTATATAAATAAAAATAAAGGAAAAATACTTGTCACACAAAAAACACAAGATAAATATTTGAAAGACAAAAATAAATTCGCTTAAAATCAAATGGCAATATAGATCAAATGAATTTCTCACAAAATCGTAACAAGAAAGTTTGCACAAAGATAATTAGATGATGATATCATAAAACTGGATCCAAAATTCATTACGATATAAGAAATATAGTATTTTATTGATATGATAATAAGACATACGATGCTATAAGAACACAAAATAAGTCATATGTAATAATTCAAACACGTTTGAAGGAAGTGAGGTTCCTTAAGTGCTTCAATGGCTGATCCCACACAACAGCTTCATAGTTGTTAGATGATGAACTGTCTTTGGCAGAAAGAGTGAGACGGTAGTTGGTCCCGTCGACAACCTGTGATTCACCCTTGATAAGTTTCTCAAACTCTAATGTTGCTCCTTTTTGCTTGTCGTATTCGACGACTGCGAAACGGGCTATTTCAATCACGTATGGATCAGTGATGTTCTTGATTGGACTCCAACCGCCTGGTATAGCTTGATTCATGGTGACAGAAGCCAACAAAATAAGGAATAGGAGAACAAGGGATTCAAATCTCATGATGTTTGTTTGGTATTTTTTTCAAGTTTGAGAAATCAAGATGGTGTGAGTTAGGCTTTTGTGGACTGGTGGAGCAATTATATATATTGTACAAAAGTTATGCAATGTTTGGTAATATACTTTTTTACACGTGGAAATAAATCAAAAAATGTATTTTATGAAAATAAATTAAAATTCTATTTTGACCAAATAAGTGAAGTCACTTTGGTAAAATATAATATTTAATAAACCTACAACTAATTTAGTAGAAAAGTATGGTCAAAAGTATTATATTTAGTCATTCTAGGAAAATGTAGTCAAATGTATTATAAATTATGTAATACTAACAAATGTCATACAATGTTTCTGTATTTATTATATTTATTTATAAAAAATATTTGTATAATAGGTTGTTCTATGTTTTTTATTTTATCTTAATAAATGATAAATATTCTTTTCTTCAATTTTTAATTATTAATAATAAACATTTATCTCGTATATTTATAATATTTGACATGCACATTCTTTGTATCAATGAAATATTTATTTCATGTTTAATTTAATATTTATTAGTGACAAAATATTTATTTCGTGCCTTTCAATGTATTAGTAAATATTATATGTTTCGTAGAGAATTTTTTTTTACAAAAATGGAATAATTATTTTTCCCTTGCAATAAAAATACATAATCAATCTTTTTTATTGATAAATAATAAAAGTATAACACAAAAAGTTATCATTCATGCATAAAAAGTGCAAGACATAGATTTCTTGTTAATATAGAAAAAAAAAACACGTCACAAATATTTATTGTTGATGCATAAACAAATACAAGACAAACATTTTTCATCGATGCATAAATTAAATAATAAAATGTAAGTTCAAAAAATGGAAACATGTTTTTATCCTAGACATAAAAGTTGAAGATCGTATCATCACATAAATAAACCGGATTAAATTTCTTTGGCCCAGAAAAAAAATAGTGAAAAAAATAGAAGGGGATATAAACAATTGAATTCAAGATGGGTGTGACTGAAATAGAGGAGAGTCTCGTTACTTTTTTTACTCTAATTTTAGATATACCCACATAATACATTAAAAGGGAAGCACCAAGATATATGCTTTTTGTAAATAATATAGTCCTACTTAGAGACTCGAATGATGATTTAAATTAGAGGTTGAAGTTATTGAGACAACACTTTAAAACGCATGGCTTTCGCCGAAGCAGAAGTAAGATAGAGTATATGGGATGTAAGTTTAGCAAAAGAAGAAGTGTTTCTAATCTAGAGATGAAAGTTGAATACCATATCATCTCAAAGTCATGCAGTTTAAATATCTTAAGTCAATAATACAAATCAGTATTAGCCTTTATATGCTTTTGTATATGCTTTTGTATATATCTATTATTTGTTAAAAGACCGTTATCAAACATAGTTTTTTCATTAACGTGAGCAGAAAAGTTAAAAACTCTTTTTTTTATATACCAAACATACTCTAACTTACTAAATTGTTTAAAACTATATTGTGAATTTGACGATTTTTGGTCCTGCTAGTAACTTGTATGAAGTATTGTGAATTTTGAAAATTTTAAGATTTTGATGTGTGGCGTTGCATTGGAATTTTAGTTGAACAATACTCAACTAAAATGTATTTTTTTTTGTTAGTTAATTTAATTGTTTATGAAGCACAAAAGTGATAACGAAGAGTAGAAAATTGATTATTTTTTTAAGTGGAAAGAAAGAGATGAAGAAAATTTAAGTCCTATGAATCTCAAAGAATTCTTAAGAATCCAAGAGTTGAAGAAAACATTAATAAAAAAAATTATGATGACTTTTGAGATTTCTGATCTTAATGATGTTCATTTAACAACAAGATTTTGTAGTTCATGTCTTAAAGATAACCAGATAACTATTGAACATTATTTTAGAGTTGAAATATTTGTCACTATTATTGACAAAAAATTAGAAGAGTTAAATAACACATTTAGTGAGCAAGCAATTGATTTGTTAACTCTAAATTGTGCTTTGCCTCCCAAGGATAATTTCAAGGCTTTTAACCTTGATACTATTTGTACTCTAGTTGAGAAGTATTATTCTATGGACTTCAATTAGCAAAAGAGGATTAATTTGCAATTTCAACTTCCACATTTTATTATTGACGCTCGTCAAATATTGAATTTGAACAATTTAGCAACTATTCAAGAATTATGTTCATCTTTAGTTGCAACCGAAAAAAAAAACTTATTATTTGATTGATAGATTTCTCCAATTTATCATGACTCTTCCTGTATCTACAACTACTATTGAAAGATCTTTTTCAACAATAATAGTTTTCTAGACTAGATGGAGAAATAAAATGGAAGCTGGTTTTCTAGGAAATATAACATGACGGTTAATATTAAAAGAGGAATTACTGTAAGTATTAACTCTGAGATTATTATTGATGATTTCAAATTACTCAATGACCAGAAACCATTATTTTAAGATATTTTAAAGTAATATACTCTTTAATTATTTCATGTTCAACTTTATGTTTATTATAATTTAAATATTTCATATCCATTATGGTATGAATATTTTACTTATAAATTATGGAGTAGTTTAATTTGATGACCACCTTAAAATTTGTATTTTTTTTTTACTAAAAATGACATTCGAATACATCAAATAATACAAATTCAAAATCGCTATAAACTGAAAAGGATGAAATTGCGAAAAAACTCCCAACACCCACGTTAATAACATATAACGACAAAATGCCAACAAATATGACAAAATTAAAATGTTAGGAATACTCATGTCTCCGAGTCTGCAACGTCGAGGACGTCAAAATCATTGATTAAATATGCACGGAGTGAAAACAATTCTGTCAATCTAAACCGGACAAACACCGTATCAATACGGAAAACCAAAATAATGCTGCTATAATACGATGACCAACACAAAATCACACTAAAACGAAGAAATCACGAAAACAAAGAAAACTAAAAATATTTGTGAAATCACTTATTTGAATGAAAAAGAAAAAGAAATTAGAGAAAGGGAAATTTATGTCGTAATAACAAAACAATCAACCCAACTTCACAATTGCGAACCACACCCCCTTCTTATTTTAATAAAACAATTATAAGACATTTTGGCAATTTCACACGAATT